>JAGDQP010059078.1:0-12441 GCA_022664845.1 Lepisma saccharinum | reverse complement strand
CAAAGACGACTCATAACAAAACGTCCATGTTTCAAAAGCTGCAATAATAACGTTTCAAAATATATTCTTCTATATTCTCTAGTTCCATCCTTCTGCAGAGAAACACTAGTTTGTATTTTCATTATACATTCCACGTAATCTATATGGAAAGCAATAGTTAATCCTCGTAGTTTCAAACTAAAGAAGAAATTATACCTTAATACTAACGTTAATGTGACAATTGTACATGCATACGGTTATAAATAAATAAAAGCAATTAATAATACAGCGTGTTTTACAAGAAAGTATGTTGACGCTTGCCGATATTTTTAGGAAACAATATACTTCATAAAAACCCTATATTTCTATAAAATTCCTATAAAACTCTGTCTGAATCAAACGTTCTTTGTGCTCCCACCACGCTACATCTCTAGTGAACCAGCCATCTCCTCCGATAGTAGCCGGTTGCTGGTCCCTTTGAATACCTAACGAGATAATAAGAAAGAAGACGCTCTATATAGTGCTAATTAAAACCAATTCAAAGTAACAAAAGCAGAAACCACGACCACATCAAGCTTGAAAACTTCAACCTGCAAAAAAAAAAAAAGTGACACCTACGGAATACGAAACAAGATAACCACCTCTCGCACCCACCTCTTTCACCGGTTACACACGGAATTTGCACCGAATAACACATTACATACGGCAAATTACTCCTTCACAAACGCAGCATTCACTTCGTTCGACCACAACGGCACTCATGTGAACAGTGGATACAGATAATGGTCGCTCTTTTTTATCTTTTTTTCCTTTTCAATATATGTTTTTAAGTTCGCCTTTTACTTCGCGAACCGCACCCTCCACTTCAATTTACAAGGCGGTAGGTTGCGTCAGAAAAGAAATGTATTTTAGGGACTGCAACTCTAGGGATTATCTCCCCTTGTCTTCACTGCTGCAGCCACGAATTATGAATCCATTTGTCCGCAAGTCAATGTTAGGGTCAGCAATGTAGGGAAGGGGGGGAAATACAACGTGAAAAAAACGCGTAGAGTAGGGAGGTCTAATGACCCCCTCCCTATGCCCAGAATCTAATGGAAATTACCGTGCTGTAATGAGCGACCAGTTGTGTACCCACCCCCTTAGTATCCTGCACCTAACTCAATTTATAGCAAAGAAGAGCCTATAATGGAGATCCGAGACTCGACAAATACTATCAGACGTTCCGTACCTACGGCCCTCTTGAGTGCATCTTTTGTACAACGAGAGTGGTGCAATCTAGCGGTGGTTCGCCTCAATGGTCATGCACAATGGACTAGGTCGAAACACACACGTAGACACTTCCATAGAAAAGAAAGACTTCCTTCCTTACCACCTCTCCCTTGCCTTTTCTACAAAGACATCATAGATGTTGAAGATGTTCCATCTCGTAGACCATACATTCTGTCCACAATTCCATTCACGCGTTATGTTCCATTATTTCGATTTTAAAGTTCTAAAGCCAAGTCTCTCTGATCTGAAGAGAAATTCTATCTTTCCCCATCAAACACACTGCAGTGAATTGTGCAGGAAGAGACCCAGATACATCAATATAGTCACCGCATATCAATGTATCCTACTCCACAAAAGTTTAGAACAATATTGACAAAAGGACTCTCTGTTACTAAGGTTCCTGGTTCTTTCATAAGCATACACGGTGTAGCCAACTTTTCAATGTCTCCGCAATTTTAAAATGTGACAGAAGAAACATTAAAAGACTGGACATATTGATTCTTTCCGTTATTCATTATCCGACATTTAATTATTATTTTTATCAACTGAAACTGAATCAAGTAACGTCATACATTTACATTTAGGTGTGTCTTTTTTACCCCCTGAAAAATGTGTATAGTAAGGGAACAAAACGACACTTTGCTCTCAGGGGCAAAAAGTACCTTCCCCATCTAAAGGCGACGCCACTGCTTCCAAGGATAGCGTCAAGAGCGTCAAGGATAGCGTCAAGGCGTCAAAGGCCTCTATTCTAGATATCATCCAGACATTCGCTTATAGGGACTGAAGAATACCTCTGTCAAAATTTAGCTGATTTGAGCAGAATACAAAGCATGAGGTTATGAACCATGACTCGTATTCTTTAAATCAATACTCCATCGTCTAAAGCAGAATACCTTACACATACATAATCATTTTTGTTCTCTTTTGTTGACAAAATGGTCTAAACGAATGGTAGTATATAACATCTCCGTTCTTACAAATATTCATGATCATAATGAAGGACAAGCAAGAATTATCAAGAACACTGTAATCCACCACTTTAATACAGTAGGCTCTCTTCAATCCGGCACGTTCGGGTCCACGGCCTTGCAGGATTAGCGAGTTTGCCCCGATCTTTGAACGTCAATATAGTTTTAACGGGAATACCAAAGAAACAGTAATACAATACAGTGCAATAATACTTAATATGATATAAGTTTTACATGTAATAAGCTGTTCTAACTCCTAAGAAAACATACATGTGGCAGTGGAACAACCTGGCGGTCAAGGTCAACGAACGCCTGAATCTACCCGAAAAAATCCGAACGCGAGCGGCTCGATCGGTGCTGGATTACAGAACATCTCGAATAGAATGTACCAGATTACAGAATGCCAGAAGAAGGAGCACCTACTGTATATCCCAGAACGTCCGTATAGTTAAAAAAATACCGTACAACCAGATTCGCAAATCCTTCTCCAGTAAAACTACAATGGTTTTCACTGAATACCTCCATACAACAAAAGCTAACATACGTTTTACCATTCAAAGACATAAATACTCATGGTATCTAAACTTAATATACAGAATATATTTTGTCGAAACCTTTAAAAAGAACCAAAACTTTTACACTTTATCAATAAATAATACTGCATCTCTATCGTCTTAGAATATTTCTATCATACAGGTATTTAACACCTACAGCCATACGTCTAATAATTCCTACCAACTATATTCATCAGATCATAGTTCAATGTTTCTCCCAAGTATATTCCAGTCGAGTTTCGTATACAATTTTCTATCTATATGTTAGTGGTTCTCAAAATTTCTGCTGCGAAGCCCTTCTCAAACAAAGACGAGATCGCGAAACTCCTACATTTTCCCTATACTTGCTTTCACTACAGTGCATTTTTTTTTCACACAAGTGTGGCAAGTATTCGTACGATAAACTGATTCAGTTCCTGAACTCAATACGAAAAGAGCAGTTCTTTCCTGCCTTTAGAAAGTTCGATATTACAGATGAGAATGCTCTGTATCCAGTCTGCTTCGATATTTTGACTTTATGGAAACAGACGTTGAAGGACTTATTCCACACAGATAACGTATAGTCAGGAAAGGTAGGAGTATTCTAACAGATTTTCGTGATAAACTGATGTGTTGTGTATATAAGTTGCATCAAAATTCGTTCAATTGAAGTTTATTATGTGCCGCCTTTTCTGAAGTATTTCGATATATGATCTATCCGAATTTAACTTTTACCCGTTGTCAGGCTGCGAGTCATTTCTTTTACTTTAACTTTTCTTTAGTCACGTTCTAAATTTTCGTGCACTGCACTTGGCAATAGTACCTTCGGAAAATGTGCAGTCCAGAATTGCTCCTTTTTCTTGAAAGCACATATATTGTCAGAGGGTGTGAAACCAGTATATGATTTCCTTGAAAATATGGGACCACTTGATTGATTTTGCGGAATATGTCAGTTAAAAATGCAAATTTAAAGAACCGCTGTTTATTATTCAATATTTCTCCTATGTAAAAACGATTAACAATGAGAAAAAGCGTACACTTCGGCTCTGTTCAAACACCGCGCATAAGCCCCCGCCCGCTAAAAATAAATTTGCTCCTGAGTGAAGCAGTAAAGTTAGTGGTTACTTATAAGTGCATTAAGTAAGTGGCTGAAATTTTATTTTCATATCATTATCAAATGCGGGTAAGGTAACTTAGGAAACTTTGTCATAGCAAAGGACGAGTCTATGATACCTGCCCAGGTTCTTCTTACCCTAAGGGCTATCAATGGATATTAATAATTCTCGGATCCAGATGGGTCAGCTGGGACGGTTCTCTTGTAAGAGAGTTGAAGAAACTTACATAGTGGTGTTAGAAATTCTAAAAGAGGTTTGCAAAGGTCAAGAGGAGGACTTCCCACATAAGTTTATGAATTTTACTTTGTAAAGATGTGATAAATCTCTGAGCACTAGTTCCCTCAGATCTAAAAGCTTTGTTAGACACCCAAAAGTAAACTGTTGTAATTGTTATGCACTCAGTACATTTTAAACATACACTGAGAATCAAACTTAAAGTTCACAATATGTTCCGGTTTTACCACATTTTTAGTGCATAATATATGAACTTTTGGTGTGCTGATACGCAAATCATGCACAAAACGTTCACTTAATAGTGACTACTAAAAGTGATCTGAAAACGTACTCTAGGTAAAGTGAACTTCGGTTAATATGAACTTAATGTGTGCAAACTAAGGGTAAGAAGTCATTGAATACAGAAACATCTCAATTTTTCAATAGGTTCACATAAAGTTCACATGCGTTTATATAAAGTTCATTTTTGGTGAAGTTTTTGTGTGCTTTTTGTGCCAGGAGATTTTTCAGTGTAAAATTTGTATTTATGTGTTATCATTCATTTTAAGTTACAATATGCCTATCTCAGTTGTACATCTCGTAGCTTTTACTACCACATTAGACCCAAATATTTAAAATTGCTACACCGTGACTAAGATGAACACTGAAAAACAAAACACACTAGTTATAACCAGGCGGATTGTGGGTGAGACTGATTAAAGAAAACTTTTAAGACATACTGCTGAACTAGACAATTAGAAAATAATGTAAGTAAAATACATATAACATGGAAAAACAGAAAGTCATCTTGAAAACGTATGCAGAAAACTTGGAATAAATCAAGAGTGAAATAGATGACATCTTGGGAGTAACACAATCAAAAACAAAAGGAAAAAACAACTATAATTAATTTTAACAACAGACACAAATCATGTATGCGTCCTGTATTGAAGGTTGATTCTGAGCAAAAGCTTTAAACTTTATAAAGCTTTAAACGACAAGAGAAATATTTTAGCTAAAAACAATCTGATTTGTGTACTTAAAAACGTAAATAATCGGAACATTTATTGGTCCGTTGAATATATGAATGTCGTAAGTGAAAAACAAACGCTTGTGTCTTGCATAAAACAACTATAAACGTTACACGCAGCTAAAAAAATTTAACATTGTAGATTATAACCATTAAGGTATTAAGCGAATCATTCTTCCAATGTAGTTTGTAATTTTGTTTGAGAAATTCGTAAACTTTCGAGGTTTCATGTATTATTCAGTAGGTATGTTCGTGAGAAATAAAAAAAATGGTGGTGAATGGATCATCTCTTCAATATCTCATTTCCTTCCAAAATCCAAAAAACTTCCTTCTAACATTTTGGATAAATGACATATAGATGAACTTCTTTCATGGGCTATAATTGCCATCGATCATAGTTCGTTAAAGACTTGTTTGAGAGCACAACAATGGAATTTTATTATCACCCTTTTCTTGAGCTACAAGAGATCCCTATTCTATTCTCCTCTTGTCGAGTCGCTCGAAGTTTATGCGTGCTATCTAACATAAAAAGAAGAGAAAGAAAAATTCAATCAAAGCTACTGCTTATTTCCATCATCCTACAGAAACACGCATCCACGCACGCTTTGACGGATAAAGATTCCGCAAGAAGTCAGAATAAATGAAGTTATTTCGCAATCTAAAAACGAAGTTATTGACAAGATCTATCAGGGAGGTTTTATTTACGAGTCTGGGATCTTTAAACATGTATGAGGGGAAGTGTTGTAATAATAATGATGGTGGTAATTATAATGTTAATACGTAGGAAATGCTGATGAAAAAATTGACAAACAGCAATCAGAAGAAGCAAAAGAAGAGACGAAATCGCAGCTGAGACAGGGGGAAATATGGCTTTTCTTCGGAAGCCCTCGTTTTACCCAGTGGAGCAGAGAAGTAAAGCGAAAGACAGAATAGAGAAGCGAGAGACAGAATAGAGAACCGAAAGAGAGTGAGAGGAAATGTTCAATGTCCAATGTGGTTCTGGGAGGAGATTGAAGTTATAAACGAGATTGACTGGGGAGGCTGTCTGCTATAACAAGGCAGTTCAAATTCGTGGGAGGCATGTGGGAGAGAAAAGAAAAAGTTTTTGTAAAGGAGAGGAAAGACGAAGAGATGTCTTGAAGCATCGGTCCAAATCCTCGACTTGAAGAGCCAATCCCTCTCGACGAGATAGGGAACAACGTCAACTTTACTTTAGCTCTGAGATTGCGTGTTGCGTCTCGACTTATTCGTAGCTGTCGCCGGCAATTGCAAAAGGAAAAGAAGAAAAAGACTTTGCACTACACCGGTCGAAAACAGTACAACTTTCCCTTTTGTCGTTTAGAGAATCATTTCGCTTTACCAATACTACGTTGGAGAGGATGACAAGTTGCCTGTTGCCTTGTTGATACGAGATTAATTCTCTCCTTATCTTAATATCGAAACTTAATTAATTTTTAATATTTCATAGATACTAGCGTTGTATCTCAAATATGTGTATTTGAAATTAGCCTCTTCATCTAAGCTTTAACGTTATTACAACAACTTATTTCCTTGTGCCTTTTCTTAGTTTTTTTTTTTTAGTCAAATCAGAAAATTAACACAATTTGTCATAAGCAAACATAATTCATGCCTTAATTCCGTTAAAGAACCCGTCAAAGTTTGCCAAAAATTAGGAAAATATGTAAGAGTAACGTTGCAAATGCTGTTATAGGTGGAGGAAGAAGACAGTATGAAAAGGTTCGTTATGGTGGAAAAGAATCTGTTACTATGACCGAAGTACATCGTATCCTGAACCTAAGTCGTATACCATAACAAGTAAATGACTGTACTACGAAGTTACTGGCTGTAGTCCGTACCAGCAAGATATGTTCTTCTTTAAACGAATAAATACACAGGTATTCGTATATACTCAATCTATCTGTAAGTCTGCATTTGATTAGAAGAAAGGGAACAGTCCAATGCAGACAGAGACGGAGAAGATATAGTTAATAACATAAAATAAAATGAATTTACGAAGCAGTTATTATTTCGCTGAATATTCGAACTGAAACTGTATATAAAATTCCATTCTTATTGTATGCAGTACAAGGTGCCATGCTGTAGGTGTAATATCACGAAGCCACATAAACCGAAAATTTCGAATAACAAGAATTGTTAACATACATCAACAGAAAAAAAAAACAGTTCCTTCCTATTATAAATTCTTATTCTTACGAGCTTGAAACATTATACTTAAAACAGCCTACAAGAACTGTTCTGTCCATCTTCGTCAATGTTTTTTAAACTTTGTCCGCGGGAGAAGCAAAGAGAAAGTGGTCGTCCGGGCTTTATTCAAAGCATCACCGTGGCTGATGTGAAAATACCATCTGTAATGGCGTGTGAGTAGGATTTAAGCTAAAACAGTTTCCCCAAAAACTTATCCGAAAACAGCGATGTTCACCACGACCACATGAATAATTGTTTCAAGAGCTGACAAATTTTAAAATATAAAGTGCAACCGGTTAAACTTATTGTGCAATAATCATTTTATTTTGTTAATTTTATTATGTGTTTGTACACTACCGTAAGTATGTTATAGCTATATTAGTGTTAAGCTACGTCAAAACTATCCCCTATGTGCATGTCAAACATCTACTCCTTTTTATCAACTAAACTCATATACATTAATTACACATTCTCATCTTCATATATCAATAGAATCAATTCCACATTTCTCCACTGTGGCGTTCCTCAAGGCTCGGTTCTGTCACCTGTACTATATCTTTGGTATGTCTCAGACGCCCTAGTTGCCACAACATATATACGGTAACCTTATCGATGCCAACGACACATTACAGGTGAGACTATCCATTCTATAAACACTACATGCAGTAGCCGCTTTCACGCACACAGAAAGAACTGTTTGTTGTTGCCAAAATATTTTTTTAAAAAATAGGGCCCAAGCAAAAATTCCTTTTCTCCCAACAAAAGTTTGTTTAAATGAATTAAATTGCGAGCACTGAAAAAAAGTAACAACGCCGAGCAGAAATAGATCTGAGATCCCAGTATTTTGTAGTCTGACACGCCACCTATTATCGCTACGCCCTCACACACTTTCTCGCTGGCCTCTTTCGTTGTAATTATACAATATAAAGCCAAGCTTGATACTTTTATATTAATATGACAAAATGGAATATTATTGTTTGTCAATTACTGAATTTAGAACATCTGTTAACAATTCTGGGACTATTTTGTTGTGGTAGAAATCTTGCTTATTCCTGAATATTTCTTAATTTATAACAACGAAAAATAATCCCCAAACTTTGCATTCTCCCCAAAATAAACCAAACAATCCTATCACAAACCCTTCACCTAAAGAAAGAGTGTACCTCTTTGAATGCGTAAAGCAATTCTCTTGAAATATCATGTAAGCGCAAACTAAAAATCTAACATGGGGTACACGGAAAGGAGCTCATCGCAGTTTCCACAAAAATTAAGATCTTAGCACCATCTGTTGCCCTTCAGTGTTACTTCCAGATGAACTTGCCATTTGGCGAGGGAATGTATTTTTTTACAGAGTAAATGCGTAAAGAGAATAAATGTTAACAAGAACCTGCATACAGAAATGAATGTTTAAAACACTTCTCCCGAAAACTTCATAAAATGTCGATGAGCCCCTTTCTTTCCCTGTACCCTTTAATTTTGACATAAACCGCGCAACAAAGAACCATTTACGAGCACAAGCGCACCTCAAGAATTTCTCTTACAAGGATTTGTTGCTCCGTTTTCTTTTACGTAAGTTGGGCATTTTTACTTTCCTTTAGCATCTACCCAAAACCCTATCAAAAGCGTTGTCTAAGATATCCCTGAATGACATCAATGGTCACGTCCTCGAAGCGAAGTCTCGGAACAAATGTTCAAGCTACATTTTCAGGACAACGTATCGTCTTATATGCTGCATTCTATACTGCAGCGTCATCTGTGTGCCTAATTTTTCAAGCAGAATATACGGGGATTTGGAAGAACTATTAAACTATCTCACTACCTTGCCTCTTTCTACTTCTCTTTCCTTCCTCCATCTTGCACACATCTATTATTCACTTTCTGTCTCTCTCTTTCTTTTCATCTTCTTTTCTTGAACTTCAAAAGCTATCTGTTACTTTCAAAACCAATTCTCCAGCCAATCAGTCAACCTTAAACCTTGGCTCAATTTAAGAGTAACATTTATAACAGGTCGTGTCACACACGAGGTGTGAGGAAGTAAGATTTCTTCTTTTTCATTCGAGTACGTGAGCATAATCCTACTATCTCCTCAAAACGGGTCATGTGTGTGTCATGAAAGAGCACTTGCACCATTCGCCCTCCTTGGAACTCCCCATTAATCCTAGCCATTCATTTCCTTTTCCCCAAGAAGCAGAATCCTGTTTCAAATAGGTCCCAACTGGTTTTATCAGAGGTGAACACACAATCCTTGGAAAGTTTCTCTCTCGCAGTTCGTACTTCGCTACCTTATTCTAATCACAATGCTGCAGGAACTGAGTAGTTTTGTCATAGTTAGTTTCACAAGTTTCTTTTTAATATATGTACATAAATATTAGTGAACATTGATTCAGAAATAGTGTTTCCGAAAACAATCGATGAAAACATATAAAAATGTATATCAAAAATAAGGATGAACACATATGCAGATGCCAATATGTAATTTATTTTATGAAGACTTTAGTGATTTTACTGATTCGAAACTATTTCTCATCTTTTGCCGAAGAGCAGAAAATCCTGATACTTAAGTTTAAATATTGAAAATTCACGTAATATGCCTACTAGTTAAAATTATACAGTTCATTAGAATTATTTTTGTCTCCATTTTGTGTAAATACGTTTATTTTCTACTACACTATATTTATATATTTTGATAATGGTCACTTATTACTAATATTCCATTCAAATATATTCATTTGTTAATACGTAGAAATTGGTTACTCCTTTTGTGCAAAAAAAAGAATCACCAGCTTGAAATGTCAGATTATGGCTGCCTGAATCGAATTAATTTAAATATAAGTTGTATTTGTGTCAAAATAATATATGAGAATCGTTTCACGTTTTGATCTTAATACTTGGATCAATAAATAAAGCTGTAGCAGTATCCACAGTAACAGGCAGATTGGAGCACTTACTAATTCTAAATAAGATTCCATCTTCCCGGTATCGTGTTGAACGACCTACGTTTATTAAAATATATTAGTAGTTTACTCAATATTGGCAAGAAGCTTTAACGACCTATTAGTTTAGTAGTACTCCATTGTTACAGTAGTACTACAAGAATATTATCGGCGCCCAGCGTGGGAATAAAATCCAGAATGGAAATTGAAATTTCAAAGTCAGATCTGTCCTCAATTGTTAATCTGTTTTCTTGATGTCTAAAGGTTAATGTAAAGCAACGATCTCCAACAAAAGATGGCAGCACTACCTCCGTATATGTCTAATATATTTTTATCATTTTACGGAATTTCAATGCTGCTAAATTCCTACAAATTTAAGATTACAGAGTTCTAACTTGCAGGGAAGAAAGTTCATACATAGCCAATTCAAGAGTTCAATCAATGCAGATTTTTATTTTCGTTAAGAGGTATTGTTATAGCCTGTGATATTCACGACAATAATCAAGCGATTTCAACAATGAAGAAAAACGAAAATAAAAAATCGGCCTTCCTGAATATTTATCAAAACACAACGTTTATAAAAAAAAAAATATTTATTTTTCAGAATATTTCGCCCCACTCGCTGGAGTTTCCTCAGCTGTGTTCTATTTTATCTACAATGACTTAGCATATACATTTATATACAATACAGTGATTTAACATGCCAGACACTGATTTCTAGTTACCCCGTTCCCTTCTGAACAACTTTCCCCACTGTTCCCTGAAGTTTCCTGATTTTTGTTTATTAATTTGTCTTCTCTTTCAATGATGAAAGCTGCTTCTCAGATGTCCCGTTCTTTCTGTGTTCTGACTGTCTCGATTTTTTGTATCCCACGATATGATGCCCTTCCTCTATTACATGTGTGATAATTCTGAGCTGTCTGTTCGTTTTGCTATGTATCTTTGATGCTTCTTTACCCTTGTTTTGATTTTTCTTTTCGTCTGACCAACATAAGATTTCTCACAAGAGCATTTAATTTCATATATGCCGTCTGTCTCTTTTACTTCAATTACTTTTTTGTGTTCATTGAAAATATTGTGTAATTTCATGTTTGGTTTCAAAATCCCTTGCACCCCGAACCTTTTATATAGCCTTTGTAGTTTTTTTAATGTACCCGCATCGATCGAATTCTTGAATTGGCTATGAACTTTCTTCCCTGTAAGTTAGAACTCTACTTCCAGTTGTTGTTCTTGTTCTATGCCATACGGGATTTATAAAATACAATTTACTATGCTATATTACGAACACAACTGACAAGTATATTCCTGAAGAGAAAAAAAAATACGAACATATGTATGCTGTACGAATAGAAAGTACGTACAAAAAAAAATCTCCCTGAAACGATTTTTCAACGAATAATTTGGTCAAAGAGAAAAGACAGAAACAGAAATAAACCACGCGTAATCTCCTACATGTGGTTACTGATGCGTTGAGAATGCCCTTTTATAGCATTTCGTTTTTTTTAAAAAAACAACATGTATGTTCATACAAGTGCCATTTGAATTAGAGGCAACACATATGCGGTTTTAAAACGTTTGCATTTATTTACGTTAAGCACAACGATATAAAGCTGCCTTTAATACCAGACATATATACTAATTTTCGCTCCAACATGAATATTCTTTTTTCGAGCTGTATGTGACTCCACTGCGTAAGAACTCCGAAACGGAATCCGTTGTTTAGAGACTACAGGCATTAACGTTTCTAAATTATTGCAGTCTTATATCCGGACTAACCATAACAGGATACTGTTTTATTATTATTATGTGCAATTTAACAAATTACAAGAAAAATAATCCCAGGAAGTAGTCACAATATTTTCTTCTCTCACCAAAATGTATTAATGAAACACTAACTACTCGGAAAATGTATTGTTTAAAACTAAGTACCGTATGTCAAGGATTTAAATTTTTATTAGCCTTGCATTGCACTATTTTACCTGAAAGCACACACACACACACTGACTGAATTGTGTTAAAAAAAATCCGGGGTTCGATTCCCGTAGAGAGATATTTACCAATGTCTATTAACATTGCTTATAGGTTGTCAAACATCAACTCTTGGATCATCATTTTATTGGATTTTTGTAGGTCTTTTAAGAACATTACTGATCCGTTATTCCTTCAGACTTTTCCAGATCTATTCAGTAGAATCTA
>JAGDQP010059076.1:0-12442 GCA_022664845.1 Lepisma saccharinum | reverse complement strand
CCTTTTGTTTACTCGAACTACCTCGATGATAACCTTTTGTTTACTCGAACTACCTCGATGATAACCTTTTGTTTACTCGAACTACCTCGTTGATAACCTTTTGTTTTCTCGAACTACACAGAATTGTTCACTGTTTTTTTGCTTTACATTGAAACAATCGATGCGAAAATAACTGCACCGGAATTTATCATGACATATTGTTCACATAACGCACAAATACAGAATTGTTTAACAGTTGATTCATTTATAGTCAGTGGGGGATATACAATTTTGCCGCTTTTAGGCATTCAAGAATTTTCAACCCCATTTTTCTTTAATATGCAATCTGGGCTCAAAAGTACTTAGAACAAGTTATTGATAATCTTCGAGAATTTGATCGTGTAAATGTGTAATCTTCTTGACTGAATAAAAATTAATGAATCTTAAAGTTCATAAATTGGTAAAAAAAAACAATGGAAGAAGTCGTCATTCTTTTGCTACAACTCTACAAGTATCTGTATCGTGTGTTCTCACCATAATTTCGCCCGCTTTTAGAATTCAATATACCGATTAATCAACTGGCGCTGTCTGTTGGGATTATTTCAAACTGTGGAAATTGCCAGTATGGAAATTCAATATTCGTGTGCAATTCTGCAACCATTCTGTTGTTTTAGACTCTTAGAGTACAATTTATAGGATCAAATATTCGAGAACAAATACTTAAATAACCTAATGCACCCAACCACTTTCATCCTAAAAAGTTGAATTAAAAAAAAAGAAAGGCTTATGTATTCTGTATTAATATGTATTGTGTGTTTACTGGAAGTTGAAAATTAAAACACACTACTTAAGTAGAAGTTTTATTTATTAATCCGCTTTCATGCTCAAAAGTCGAATGGAAAACAAGTTTACTGATTATGTATTTGTTTCACTTTGAGATAATGGTAGTAGAAAATTACAAGATACAGACAGTGTATCAACTTTTTTAGATCAGTTTAACATCTTTCGTCTTGCCTTCTGCTAAGTAAATTCATAATGATATTGAACAAATCCATTTTCTCCAAATTGATGCCCTCTATGGAACTAGTGAGTTACTTTATGACGATCCTCAGTCATGTTCGATCGCTGATATTTTTTATTCTTCTGATCCATGGGAACATACGCTTCGGTGAACAGTTGGACGAAGAACTACACAAGAACATCCGAGAGAACGTATTACTTAGGGAGTTAGAACTGTTGCTGTTACGTCACTTCAAACGTAGGTTGTCAAACAGTTTAGACCGGTACAGTCAATGTTGCCAAGACCTCGGGGTGACCGAGAGGTTAGCACGCTAGCTTACTGTGCGTGTGGTCACGGGTTCAATTCCCGCCGAGGTCCACTGAACGGAGTAGTTCGGAGCCCACTTTACTAAAAACGTAGGTCCCATCCTTATAAGCTCACTAGCTCGTTTAGAACGTTAATAACAATGCAATCAAACAACGTTGCCAACAATCAAAGAAAAAATAATCGCGAGCTACTTAAAAATTGACCGAATTCTTACTTTAAAATTTGCCGCCGTAGGCAGCTGCCTACTCTGTCTATACGTAAATCCATTCCTGCTTATAATGTACAAGAAGTGCAGTTTTTTAAAAACAGTTTTACTTCATTGGTGATGCGGAGAGTTGCTTCACTTAAACTTGCAGGGTTTTGGACTGTTCCTCAGTTTCATGTTGTTACGCTTGATCACAAAATGTGTGGGAGTCTCAAGTGTTTGACTGTTTGGGGGCATGAGGTAATCAAGATTAGTAATAGACAGGTTGAACCAATTTGAAAGATTTTGCATTTGAACAGACTATAAGAGACCCAAGGGTCAAAAACTTCTGCTGGCTTTTCCAAAAGTGTGAAAGAATGTTAATTACCTGCTTACAGTTTGCTGGTTCGTGTATTGTCACTGGTATTGCTTCTACAAGTGAAATGCAGTTTGTAATTTTTTAGTTCACATTTTCTATTTTAGTTTTTTTTATATACTTTGTGTGAATGCGTGGTGATGAATTTAAAATTCCTCGTGTGTGGAGGCGTCTGTGTGTAAATTTTGTTTCTCAATATCCTGACATGAATGTAAAACAGTGGTTTTGTTGTTGTGCTTTGTGTGAGCGCGTGTCCCCTTGTAAACATAGTTGTAATTTTGAAATGAATTGTTTTTTAATATTCATTCTGTTTACTTGTAAAATATTATTTTAAATATAAAAAATGCCTGGTACACGATGTACTGTTGCAGTATACAATAGCGACTTGCGAGAATGAAACAAGAACTCAAAAGGAACATTATTTTATTTTCCCTAAAAGTCCTGAGTTAGACTCCTTTTATGCCCTCGCGCTCCTGCGTGGGCACAAGAACGCAGGCATTACGCGAGTCCTTTATTTACATAAACATTGATAATACACTGAGCTTTTCTTGTCGCGGAAGAAGCTAGGAGAAAAAAAGAAGATAAAGAAGAATAATATAAAAGGTAGTGTTGCCAGTGCGTTTTAAGCATGCTGCAGCAAGTCTCTCAGCAAGGACTCTGAAACGCCTGGCAGCACTTGACTTCTTCGGCTGAAAAAATAAGCTGAATGGGTTATCAATGTTTATGTAAACAAATGACTCGCGCTGTCTGAAACACAAACGCATATTTACGTCAACGCAATTGAATAAAAGCTGATTTGGTCCCATTATTTTAGAGAACGCACTGTTAAAGAACGCGAGAGTATAAAAGGAGTCTTAAGGAGGGAGTGGGTTCAGTGTGGTAGACGTAAGGGCAAATGGAATCCAGATTCATGTAGGGTAAGTTCGGAGCACTTCGTTGCAAGTGATTTCGAGAGATAATTGTCAGTGGGTAGTGAATCTGGATGAAACCTTGATATATACCTGCAAGATAGCAACAAACACTGCACCATTTAATACCGGACAAAAGATACTCAACTTTATGCAGGGAAACAAAGAAAAATTCTAGAAGAGGGCTATGGTGGTTGCATGTTACAGTGCTTGCAGAAATATCAGGTCATCGAAGTTGGAAATAGCTTGAAAATCAACACAGCCTTCTTCCAAGAGCCATGAACCAGATTTAGTCATTAGAAGATTTCACACCTCTATGGCGACGCTGACGATACGTCAAAGGTGTGGATTTACAGGGATAAGAGTACGGTCCCTCTCCTACTACCGTCGAAAAGCGGTTGATACAGGTGTCCGTGTGTCTCCTCTTAGTACAATCCTTGTCAAGTCACTAAATGCCGCACCCATGAAGTTCCTGCACATCCTGCGACTTTGGTCTCTTGAAAGGCGGCCTTGCTTCCAGATATCCCACCGCCACTGAGGGTGCTTGGAAAGTCTGCGAAGAGATTTGGGCTAAGTGGCCAGATATCCCGTGCAGAGCAGTGGCGTTGGCCATCATATCAAACAGAACCGGGAGGATTTCAGTTCTAGCGGTCGACCATCCTCACTGAGGTTTCTCCAAGGTTTTTCTTCAGTCCCACCAGACAACTTAGGCCCTGGTCGACGCCTTCCCACATCATTTCCCCTCCCTATCCCGTCCTGAGCCTTAGATGCCTAAAGACTGTGAATAAAAGAAAATCGATTCTAACAACACGGAGGGGGGAGATAATCTCGCCGTGGAACAGGGTATGTAAAATCATTCGATCTTGATTGGGACGTTGTGTGTGTTTCAGTTTTCAATTAGAAAGATGCAGGGTTGATTTTTCTCGAAAATTAATTTACGAAGCCAATTTCTTTCTGGCATGTTCTTGAATGTAAAGTATGGACATAGATTTACCCAACGATTTCCGAACCACCTTGTATTTAAAATTTGTACTTGAAGCTTCGATCTCTTAACACACAGGAAAATTCGTGTAGAAATAGTAAATTAGGTCATTAGTTGGCGCTTTGTCAGAAACAAAAAGGAAAGATTTGCGCGCGTTTTCTCGTTAATTACGATATCGGAAAACTTTGCACAGTAGAGACGGAAAAAGATAAAATATGTCGTCTTCGTTCCAGCAAAACATAACCATTATTCTCTCGTTTTCAAAACGGATTGCCAAGAACCAGAACTACATCGACAATCAATACTCTCGTGTGTGTTCAGGTATAGAATGTTAATATGAGAACAATAACATTAATTGTGTGTATTCGAGGAAGACGTTTAAATTTAATATCCATTCAAGTGAAATATATATTTGCAGTTTCTAACTGTAATAACCATTTACTTGTGGATTTTCATTTATAACCGCTTCGCTCTTCGCAGTTCTCATATCTATTTTATTTATGTTAAAGTGGTAAGTGAAGATCGGAGCATAAGAAGTGCTAATGACTTTAAGAATAGAGATCAACAAATTGGTTTTACAACTCAAAATAAACTTCAGACAATTTTGAGTGGTCGAGGAAATTTTTTAGAGGACCCGGGTTTCTGCCCATTCCCATCATCCTGACTGCTATTGTTTTAGAAGTTTGGAATTTTCTTGTCCTAATAATTGGGAGTACGTAGTTGTGATACCCAAAGTCCTTTTGGTAACCTTAACGTTCTTGATGCTATCCAAGACATATAACGGATGGTGTTATCAAATCTACTTTCTTCACGTTGTGAATTAATTCTCGAGAAAGTACTCGAAGAACGAAGACAGTATCGTCACTTTGGAACCAGAAGGTACTACGTCAACTTTTTTGGCAAAATGGCAACACTCCATTCAAAATCTTTCACTGTGTATACTACTAGAGCTTGGAACGAAATCCCTGCACACATCAGGGACTCAGGTTCTCTATTATCATTTAGACGAAAACTTAATTGCTTTTTATCCCAGTCACAATTTCCTCTGACTCACTAGACACACGAGTGTACAGATCAACACGAAACTATATTATATATCATCATTATTTTTATTATTATTATTATTTACTCTCTACTTAGTATTTTTCTCTCTTTTAGTAATCACATTATGATTGTAATATTATATATTTCTTCACTTTTAATTGTAGTTGATATAATATGAATTTTAGTGTCCATTTTTTGTTTGTTTTGTAGTGTTTAATAATACATTTTGTAGTGTTTAATTATTTATATAATATAAATTTTATGTAGAATTTTTAAATGGTTGAGTGGAAGAAAAGGTTATGCCTTAACTCCGCCATTCAAAATAAGAATAAATGAAATGAAATGAAACACTGCAGTCAAAAACCTTGTACTGAAGGGCATCAACCCCAAAAATAATATCTCACAAAACGACCTCCAAGTGGCTAGAAATGTAATGAATTTATACAGACTTTAAATGGAACTTCGAACTTTAAAAACCGATTTTTCTCAAAAGTAGCTGAAGTAGACATAGTACCTTCTGATTCCAAGGTGACGATATATATCTAATAATCTCAAGCCTTTTGTTTGTAAAGAGTCTGAAAGGGAGATTTTTTAAAAAAAAATACTTAACATATAATTAGACTCATAGTAAGTGACCAATGTTAAAAATGGTTAAGTCCGAAAATAAACATCTCGCAACATCGATCTCGTATACCGAGTATTCTAAAAGTTACGCAAGTCGTTCTTTTATTGCACTAATTATTAAACCAATGTACATAGAGAAGCCTTTCTTACACTGACATATAGTCCTGTATATTTAGAATTGTTTAGGGCACTAGCCAACGAAATATCAACCATCATTCAGACACGGTAATAAAATAATTGGGGGGGGGGGGTCTGAAAATTACGCCTGTCTATATTATTGCACAAACGATTGCATGGCTGCTCATCGACCACGAGGAAGAAACTTCCTGTCTAAAAGCCTACGATACAAGCTTTGTGTAGGGTTAGCACTGATATATTCCGAAAATGTAGGGTTTTCAATAGACAGGCAACGCTGTTGGTGGGAAATGACACTGGGGGATGTGTTTTACCTTTGTTTACCTCACTGTCATTTTGAACGAGAAAGGACAAAATTGTAAATGTCCAGAGAAAGTTAACAACTTGACTGCACCCGCCAACTCTGAAGAAAATAGAAAATCAACTCTCCTCCCTTTTATAGTTTTCATGTAATGAACAACTGACAAGAATACTTCGCACTTCAAATTTCAGGGTTTCCGCTCTCTACTCTCTAGTGATTCCGTGAAATGTTGCAATCAGTTACATAGATGGGGTTTTCGCTGGAATATAGGTAAATATTGGTAATTCCGTGATAGTTGCTAATTTCGTGATACATTGGATTTTTCCCAAGCCATTATAGCAAGAGTTGCCGAGCTAAAATTTTCGCCACCAGGTGACTCCAGAAGTGTTGACTGCATGCAGACTGCGTTTTAGTTGTAGCTCTCTAACTGGATAATGTCGCGGCTGTGCAAAGTGCATTATATAACGAAATTAACGATGTCACGATATTACCAACCTTTTATCCTACAATTTGAAAATAACTATGACTGGTAACACTTTTTACAACTGTGACTGAATGATGATGGATATTTCATAGGTTAGTGGCTTAAAAGTTTTCAACATTCAGGATTGCAGGGGCTATATTTCAGCGTAAAAACGGTGTTTCTGTGTGTTTTAGTTTAATTGTAGTTAAGTATTATGAAAGAGTGGTACATTCTGTATATGACAGTCAGAACACGTGAAATGTAATTTTTCTTCTCTGTAGACTATAGGTTAGGGCATTAGACATTGTAGATTTTTTCGAACTCATCGTCCGATTTCTGTGAATTCGAGTGTACGTTTTTAAAAACATACAAGAATTAAATTGGGGTGTCTTTCAACAATTAACACGAGTATTTACCCAATCTTAAAGAGAAATAACTCTTGAGTGTAGTAATCGCCAGGCTTTTGGTATAGTTGTCTGGACAGTAAGAGAACTTTTCAGATATATTTTATTTTCATAATTTGGGACATAATCTTGAAGTTATTAATTAAGAGAAACCGAAAGAAGAATAAGAAATATGCGGAGGACTGGACAAATGGAATTCGAAAAGTGTCATTTTACATTTTTGTTTCTGTTCTGGACACAACATAGCTTTATACATTAAAATGTTAATACAGGCAAAGTTATTTTCACATATTTTTCCATGCTACAATGTTAATAATGCGCATAATGTACTTCGCTGTTACCAGTCGTACAATAACCAGTAAATGGTTATATTTCCCGAGCCTTTCCTCGCTTTTGTTAACATTGTAATTGCTTCTGTTTCAAAAAAAGAAAACAAAAACATGTTTACAATTGTTGTAATTCTGTTCCCGAGGAGAGTGCAACAAAGTGGGGGAAACGTTACCTCAACACATTATGAACAGCATTCTCTACAACTGTAACAATGGTTTCCATAAACAAGCGAAGAAAAAGTATTCCATAGTCAGTGATGGGATTTCCTATTATTGTACAATTGGTAGTTTCCAAAACAGTGAAATGGAGGCTATTCAGAAGCAGGCCAATAATACTCCCGCCTTTCTTTCAGAGAAACATATACATTCATAGCAAACAAGCTTTGTAAGACTTCTTTTTGTAGTTATTGTTGATGGTACTTGGGAACGCTTGAATTGAATATAACATCATTAAATTAGAGTTCGATTTTTTTTTTTTTTTAAATATACACACATGAAAAAAAAATAGATCTACCTTACACAGTGTCATAAAGGAGAGTGGATGGAAAACTGCTCCATCAAACTCAGGATCTTGTAACTATTAAACACACAACGCATATTACCATCGACAAAGCTCTTTTACAATTTGTTCTGAAAATGGTTTGTGCAGTAGTTTGTATTTGTGGAAGAGTGTTTAAAGGTATACGGGTTGGTAATAAAAGTTCATCCTTGTACGGTTTGCGCTTTATTAGGAACAAGTAAATCCTATAGATGAAATTGTACTGTACATATGTCGCTTGTCACTTTTTCTGAAATGCTCCGTCTCTCGTTTCACTAAAACTATTACACCATTATTTCTGCAATTTACCTCACTATTCACCTTCATAAGTTTCGACTGTCGTTAATACTGCTGGACATGCTTATTTTGACAATAACATATCGGATTTTCCAACATTTATCGCAGTCATGATTTAGTCATCTCTATATTTATTATTTATTTTTGCATAGATTACATTTTATGGGCTGAACAGGCAGCTAGTACCTAAACCCACTACAGGTCAGAGGAATGACTCTTTGGTGAGCCATGTTCCGAAGAAAGAAGAGAGGACCTTAGTTTAGGTATAATTCCAGCATTGGCGTAGTGAAACTCAGAAAAAGCCTGGAAACCCACAGTCGGGATTGCCGGCAGAAGAAGGTAAACCTGTGTGTTTCCATGGTGCCAACCGAAGTTTGTGATCGTAACCACTGGATAAAGTGGGCTGGATTTACCATCTTTCAGGCCTATATATTCTTACCTCATTTATGAAATCAGTACTTCCACAAAGTTTATATTTGATTCTACATCTACCACATAGTGTAAGGTACAAATATATTCCTGATCTGTTGTGCAGATCATTCACTCCCTCATTTCGATTCAATCGAACAACGTTATTGAAGCTGTCAATTGGAACGCTACGATAATATTCTATGGGACTTGTCTTATGCTACTCGTTTCGGACATTTAATTACGAGTCCGCAATTACCATAGTCGTCCATAGAGCTATTATTGAATAAGGCGTAACTTGGCAGTTCCTTGGGCGGCTATGTGTGTAACTGGTCGCATAACTTCTAACATTTATATTTGTTTACGTTTTAATTGAGTATGGATGGATCAAGGTAATAATAAATTGTATACTTCATTGCTAGTTCATAAAGAAGGGCGACGTCCTACAAACTTAACATTGGAAAATTGCCCTTATATTCTAATGATTAAATTTACTATTTAACTGGACATTTTGTGTTTCCGAATTCAAAATTATAACAGAGTGAAACTTGGCAATTGTGTGATCTTATTCCAATCAATAAAAATAGAGTGTTGACTTACAATCTGGTTGTCCCTCCGTTGTCCATTGTGACTTGCTTGAGAGTCGAACTGATCCCGATTGCGTGACAACTTGTACTCGCGATTTCGATGTGTACCCTTGGAGTTCCCGATTCCGAGAAAGCTATATCTCAAAAAAAAGATTTTCTTCGTAGACTTCTGCTTCCGGGTTTTTGACATTACAAAATGCAATCTGTTAACTTTTTGTTATTCATCGCTTTCATCATATCCCTTTAATCAGCAATGGACATGAGGTGAGCGGCGATGAATGGCTTTTGTTTTCGTTCAGACAACCGGCTTGTATCGAAGAATCTTAAAATCATCAAGTTTCTATTGTATCCTTATTACTAACATGTTTGTGTGACGTTTAAAGTTTGTTAACATTAACTTGTACCTTTATTTCCTAACCAAATAATGTTGTAACTTGACATAATTGTTCTCTCAAAATTGTCAACCAAGTCGCTATCACTTGCGTTCTTCATAGTTGTCAAATTGGGTCAGATTAAGGGATCAACTCGTGGAGGCAGTTATGAGTTTCTCTACATCTTAACTTATTCCCAGTGTCTGATTCATCTAAAAGTATTGTTCTCTGCTTGCAGTGAAATGTGTAAATAAAATATCAAATGCAGTACTTTATTATATTGTTGTTTCCTGTTGTGTTGTTTATATTGTACATGATAATGACATGCTCATCTAGCGATCACCATTTGTCAGGTTTGCACTTTCATGTGATTCAGAATATGGTAATAAAGACTCAGAGGGCACCAATTGTCACCTGAAATTTTGAAAGTGAGTGTCAGGAAAGATTGACAGACTTTGGAGAACCCCAGGTATTATCAAGTGAATCCATTATATTCATATTGTTCTTTTAGAGCGTCTGGTCAAAATTAAAAATGCAGTCATCAGAGGCGTTAGTAAATTGTTCTTATCATCGTGATCATTTGATAAAAATCCCGAGGACTCAAAACTCTGAAGAAGCTCGTTGCATGTCTTTTAAAAGCACAATGAAATATTTTTATTTGTTTTATAAATACCAGGAATTGAATTTGGATACGGACGTATTACATATCGTCCTTTGTTAGGCTGTAAATGTTCAAACAATTTTCTTCTTTTGGCTCCCTTTCAGTAACGTGTAGAAATCAATGTCCTCCAAGCTTAAGCTTTGGCAAAACAACCCAGGCGGATATGGGGAACACCAATGTGTGATGTCTGTATACATTTATCTTTACACATGCAATTCACGACTATGTGGACTTCATGATTCCCATTATTATTTTGCAGCCTTAAGAATGTCTGTGCGAACCTTACTAGATATCTACTCTACGGATTGAATGCATTAAGGTTAACTGTACACACGGTCATTGAATAGTAAATAACTGTGATCGAATTCCTTCCCATTCATCGGTAGTCTTTGCATGATGAGTGGTGTCATGACTGTATGACTTAAAATGTCACGAACTGTTCATGATAATCCTGTGGTTACATGTAGAAAAGCGTATGCATGTGCAATTCTCGCAGTATAGTATTGAAGTTTTCGTGATCGAAAATGGTATATTTTGTATTCTCAAGGCTCTTTTTTTAAATTCATATGCTTTTCATATGTTCAATTATAGTTACGAACTTAACTACACTAAGGCATACACTGTCATATAATTGATTGCTGGCTTTCATGATCATTTGTATCTTAGAGTCTGACTGTTTAATCCGGTTTACATTTGCTCGATAGGATTCGTAATATGTTGCTAGCTCCTAGAATTTAGATGGTTTTCAGGTTCTAGTTTGCTCAGTGTATATAATCGGAAATATCTTAGGTGAAGATTGGCTGAAAAGTTCTATATCTCACCTTGGCCCCATGGTCGGATCTTAATATAACTTATCGCATGACACATTCAATAGTTAATATGGACATCCTTACCCATGCGGGTTTTTCCTTACAGGTCACGGGTATCACCAATACGTCAGGCAATTGAAAAATGGACAGCCTAGCAGCCAGAGTAGTCATCCAATATCTTCTAGAGAAATGCTCTATCCCAAGCGAATCTAATCAAAACATGCTGAGGGCATTTGGGGAAGGATGCATCTTCATACACCACTACCCTTAGAATAGGAGGGGCGTATCCGCCAATACGCCATTTTTTATCGTATCATATATTATCTTTCCTCTTTCCTTCGTGTGACTTCGAATGGTTCATACGCCTCGGTAAAGAACGAAATTTCCATTTAAAACCATGCTGTTGAAGTTTGCATATCACAGCAAGGTCTTGAAAGTCTGAGATTGCCTTATACACAATGCTCATAAAAAAAATGATAGTTATTTTTCTATTAGGTACAGCACTGATGTTTGTATTATCAAATTAGAAAAACTAAAATTCACCACTTGACGCATACGCCTCGCCGCATGATATGAAGGAAAACATTGCGAAAGTTTGAATGCGTTTTTCTCGAAACTAGATTTTGGTTCTTACGTCCCTCCTATTATAAGTGCCTCGTAGAAGTTGGTACGTCACTTCCATCGGAGACGGAAAAGCCTAGAAGTGGGAATTTTTAATTCTGTCAACCCTCTCACAGCATCCACGGAAGAAACTCCAAAAATCCATTATGTGGACGTGGGGGATCGAGGATTGCTAGAACTATTGAGGAGGAAGTGAGAGTCTCAAAAAGACAAGTGGGATATATTTTAGGGAATGTACTACAGATGTATAAGGTGTTTTCCTCTTGTGTTTCGAAACATTAAACGCCAGATCAGTAACAGTTTCTATACAATTGGACCATCAAAGTTTGGACCTCTTTTGCGCAGATTTGATCCTTCTGCATGATATGGGGCTGTAGATGACATGGGTAAATTTCTACCTACCAAAGACCAAAATATAGTAATGTAGAATACAACACCTATTTTCATACACGTGGCAAACCAAAGTCTTCCGAGTAAGAGAGGAATGGCAACTGTTATCTGGGATATGAAAGCCGTTGCAATAATTGATCATCTTTGGTGCGGTGGCACTGCGAAAGGTAAACATTATGCAAACCTGCTAATAGGATGACGTAAGAAGAACAAGGGAAATTCTTGGCAAAGATCACCAAAGTTTCTGTGCTGCGCCAGAACAATGAAACGGACCAAAAATCCATTGTTGTTGTAAGATGGTGGATTTAAGTTTTTGATTACCCATTATATTCACTTAATCTTGGACTTCCGACTTTAAACATATTAATTTTTTGAAGTGAATAAGAAGTAATTGGAAAGCATTTTCGACCCGAAAAAGACGTTGGTAATCGACGGTAAGGACCAAGGTCTGTTGAGAAAGGGGTATGAGCTGACGTTGTTATCCCTTTAAGCGTAATTTCAGCTGGTCTTGAAGAAAAAGCATAATTTTGCTAGAAAGTGTCGTTGTGAAGTGACCTGTAGTAGGCAAAGTCTCGTCGCGTTTCACGAACCTTGGATAGGGATTTTTGCCTTCTCAACAAAGAAAACTGCAGAAATTAGACAGGCCTGACCCGAGTCAAAATTGCCTAAAGACCATAAATAGAATAAAATTCAATGCAGAAATT
>JAGDQP010059075.1:0-12442 GCA_022664845.1 Lepisma saccharinum | reverse complement strand
GAAAAATGTCCCTCAGCTGAACACCGGAAACAAATAACTCTTCTTTTCGGTCCCTCAGCTGATTTCTCAAAAGAATTCTTTCCAGCCTTCGTCCTTTTGTAATAGGCTGGGTCGAATGAATATGGTAGGGGAGTGGTTACATTTTCACGGTCCGATGAACTTTGAAGCGCAGCTAATGGATTTTGCCTTTTGTTTCTCTCACCAAAATTTGAAGCAAACAAAACATTGCTCAACAAGTGGTTTTGAATTTCGAGAGCTTTGATTTCCAGTTCTTTAAGAGAATTAAATTGTTTTTCAAACAGAAATGTACGATATTCTGGGTTTACTCTCTCCAAAATGAAACTTATTTTAGATTTTTCTTCAACTTGCGTTTCCATCCTATCATAAAGAGTACTAACTCTTCTAACAAATTGTGACATTGTCTCATCTCTTTCTTGAAAACAAGATTGCAGTATCTGTTTCAATTCGGACTCATACGTGAAACTGAAATATTCTTTCAAAAATAGATCCTTAAATTTATGCATAGATATAAATTGGTCTTTTTTTGAATTTAAACCAACGAAATGAATCATCGCGAAGACATCTCGGTAATACATGTTTTAATACCTGATCATCTGTTAATTCTTTTTCCTCTTGAAGCAAAGATAATTTGTCCAAGAATTCAAAAGCATTTTCTCTCTCAGGCTGACCATAAAATACCGGAAGTTCAATTTTGAACTCAGCAAGAAACTTACGAAGCGAGTCGTGTTCAGAGCTCTGTTCTTTTTCATTTTCGTTTCTAGCAGACTCGGTATTTCTGCTATCTGTAGACGAATCAGAACTTGAAGAAACTAAGTTCATTAAACTAATTTTTTCTATCAATTGTTCATTTGTGAGTTCACACGTGACATTTAGTCCTAGAGCTTGACAAATAAGATCCCTTTCAATTACCTCACTCGTGTTTCCAATGATACGATTTGATCTCAACCTCATAAAAAGCAGCAATTAAGCAAATTCACACTTATCTCTGTTTCAAATTTACAAACTGATTTTCCTACTTCAAAGGAAAAAAAATAACGATAAAGTCGCTGTTCGGGCCTGCCAATTTCTTATGTTGTGGTATGGTTACGTGCGGCCTTAAAAGAGTTCAAACTTCGACCTCGTAAATATCAGCGGATGACGTCCCCAGACAAATCTCTCTTCTGGGAGCACAACTTCTCTGGATTTGGCTCAGAGAAAGAATAAGAACTCATATATCCTCTGAATGACACAAGAGAATAATGTTAATCAATAAATATCCAGCTTACAATGCCTATCGAGCGCCAGCCAAATCTACTACAAACTTTATATCAATTTCTCAAAGCAAACTCAACCTTGTTCGTAATATGCGTCTAAGTAATTAGTTGGTCCTCTAATATCCTCTCAAGCTCCTACATGAGGGATGGATTGGAGTGAAATCTACTGAGTTTAACTTATACCCAAGCAAAGTCATCGATTCGGTAAGAATCGACTTTACCAAAGGACTCAGGGACACGAGAGGCAGCAGTAGCCTCCCTTTCTAATTCTCCCAAATTTAATTCCCAACCTTAAAAGTAAAAAAAAATCATCAGAGAGAACGATCATTAGAATTGTAGAGAAGTTCCCCTTGCGCGAACAGATTCATATCTCGTTCCGTTTCACCTACTTTCGGGGGGGGGGGGATTTTTCTTGGAGTGTAAGTTACTAAATTTAAAATTATTCCCCAGCAACGTCGTCGATCGGTAAGAATCGACTTTAGCAAAGGACTCAGGGACACTAGAGGCAGCAGTAGCCTCCTTTTCTAATAGTCTCAAATTTAATTCCCTTCAAAATTAAATCTGGCAGAATCCCGGGACGGTCGCGGCAGCAAAACTATGCATGTCCCAACAAATAATACACATATTATTGAATTCCCGTATTCGCATCAAATCAGAATCCGGAGATCGCGAAAGAATTAATACAGAATTGAACGGGAATCGAACCCAGAGCCAGTGAGTCCCTCCAAAAACTTAGCAGTAATGTTCATACCATACCTCATACTGCATGTTCGCCGTATTCTCAATCTCCGAGAATTTCCATCACGGCAGCTCACTGGTCTTGAGCAACGGCCCCTGATGCTGCTCGTCCGAAGACAAAATTTACTCTGGGAATCGCGACCTCCCCCACATCGGATTTAAAGCTTATATATGTTCCCTGACGCACACAGCCCACTGACCATGCTGGCTACCAAAGGAGAGGAAACAAGGGTAGCTCAGCCAACAACAAAAAACAGCGCAAAAAAATAGCTATTCACTCCCTCAGAGCCCTTTTTGTACCATGAAAAAATAAAGAAAGAATATAAAGAATCTGGCCGAAGAGAAGTCCGCTGGCTCCCTGCTCTTTTCGACTTTCTCCTGGTTCAGCTGAAAGATACTTTGAGAAGTACATACAAATATTTTAAACAATTACAAAAACTGAGTACATAAGAATTTAATATAGAATAACAAAATATTAATATGATTAAAAACCTAATATGTCCCGGCCGGGCTTTTTTCTAAAATACCATTTACCTTATTAGCATATATGCATAACAATATAATTAGTAATATATTACAAGTTAAATGAATTACTACAGTACATATAATTTATTTACACATTTGTTGATGGGAATAGGGAGTTGTGGTACACAGTGCCACAACAAGGTTAGAGTCAATAATTCAGAATTCATTCCTCCGGAATGAACATGTTCTTACTGTGTTCTTCGATGTAGAGAATGCCTATGTTACCACTTGGAGATATGGCATATTACGCCAGCTTCATGACTGGGGCATTAGGGGCCATATGGCCCATTTTATCTCACATTTTCTTAGGGATCGCTATTTTCGTGTCCGTGTTGGTGATCGTTTCTCAGAGCGTTATTTACAGGAGAACGGCGTACCTCAAGGGAGTGTGCTGAGCGTAACACTGTTCGCTACTGCAGTGAATAGTGTTATGGCTTGTATTCGCCCTCCTGTGCAAGGTCTTTTATATGTTGACGACTTGACGATTGTCTGTAAATCTGCGATTATCAACCTCGCAGCCCGGCAGATCCAGTTGACGCTTAACCGTCTTGTTGACTGGTCACACCGGACTGGCTTTCGTTTTTCTCCAACGAAGACAGTTTGTGTACACTTCTGCCGCAAACGAAATTGTTTAGTTGACCCAGATCTCTTTGTTGGAGACAGTCAACTCCAGTTCGTCGAGGAGGTACGATACCTTGGGTTATTCTTTGATAGAGAGTTAAATTGGCTAAGTCACCTTCGCCATATTAAAATTTCCTGTGCTAGAGCTCTGAATTTGTTACGTGTTTTAAGTCATCCCACTTGGGGTATTGATCGTGCAACCTTGTTGCGCCTTTATCGCGCACTCATTTTATCTAAGCTAACCTATGGTTGTCATGCTTATTCCTCTGCATGCTTTTTAGCGTTACATACGCTGGATAGTGTCCATCATGCTGGAATTCGACTCTCCACTGGAGCGTATCACACAAGTCCAGTAACCAGTCTTTGTGTTGATGCCGCTGAACCACCGCTCTAGATTCATAGGATGTACTATGTGCTGAGCTATCTTGCTAAGATATCATCTTTGGCAAGCCACCCAGCACATAACTTAGCGGTATACCCAGTCCAACGAGCCCTATATGAACGCCGTGGTCACGCTACCCGACCACTTGGCATCCGAGCATCAGAGTTGTTGGAGAATCTGAATGCAGACCGCCCAACTGTCTGTCCTGTCCGTTTTAGTCTCCGTCCGCCGTGGACACTTGCTCGCCCACGGATTGATCTTTCTCTGTCAACCCTTAAGAAAGCAGACACCTCCATGATTGAATTCCAGCAACGTTTTCTTGCGTTGCAGAGTCAGTACCCACGTTTTATCTCTGTTTTTACCGATGGATCCAAATCAGATGAATCTGTTGGATGCGCGTCTGTTGTAGAAGGGGAAGCCCGTCAATTTTGTCTTAATCCCTAACCCAGTATTTTTACTGCTGAGCTATATGCTATTTTAAAGGCTTTGGATTTTAGTCTTGTTCATGGTTTCAACCGCATCCTTGTTTGTACAGATTCGAAGAACCTCGACATTATGTATTCGAAACATCCGCTCGTGCAAGATATTCTCTGTAAGACACACTCCATCTGCTCTGCCGGTGGTGAGGTTGTTTTTCGTGGATACCAAGTCATGTTGGTATCCATGGCAATGAATTGGCAGACGAAGCTGCTCGTGAGGCCTCTTTAGGAGCTAACATTGATATTCAGCATGTCCCATTTCAGGACATGATGATATATTATAGGCAGGTTATGCGGAATGAATAGCAGCGACGATGGGATGACGTAGCTGTTAACAAACTGAAAGAAATTAAGGTAACTGTTGCTCCATGAAAATCATCTTGCCGAGATAGTAGGCGTGAAGAAGTCCTTTTATGTTGTCTACGTATAGGACACAGTCGCCTGACACACGGTTATTTGTTACGACGATTGGATCCACCACATTGTAATAATTGCAATGTGGTTTTAAGTATTCGTCACGTGCTTTTAGATTGTCCCGGATATAATCATCTCAGACAACGTTATGACATCATCAATGGCATGGTGTCATTATTAGGGGATGACCCAAATATGTTGCGGAGAGTTCTTATGTTTATCCATGAGATACATTTATCTCCGTCTATCTGAGATGATTGTGTTGGTTAGCTGTTAAATTTTATGTAGTATTATTTTATTTCTGTGAAGGCCCATTTACAGCCTTTACGTTTTTACTTTTTATGCTAAAGACTCTCTACATCTTTAGTTTTTACCATTGTTTTATGTCTCTGAAGAAATTTACCCTCTTCAGCTTTTTTATGCTTTTATTATTTTAGTGAATTAACAGCTATATTTAGACGGGACAAAGTTAAGGGGCTTCCCCGTATCGGGACGGGCGTAAGCTATAGTGCTGTTACCGCCCATACAATTAATTTTATCTTATCCTATCTTACTAACACCTTCCTGCATCCTTTCCCCTCCTCTATCCTCCGGCCTGAGCCTTAGATGCCTAAAGAAATCAAATTTAAATTCAAACTAAAGTGTATACGGTATAAATAAAAAAGAACATTCGCATAGCTTTTATTGGGTCGTGGGTCCGATTCCCTGCGGCCGATCATTCTGAGGTTTTCCACGGTTTTTCCCTCACCAAGCAAATGCGAGGATGGTGCTTTCAATATAAGCCCTGGACAAAATCTTCCACCATACTCTATCATCCGCCGTAAGCCATAAATGCCCAAAGGCCATAAATAAAATAAATCAAATTTAAATTCAAACTAAAGTCTATATGCTATAAATAAAAGAAAACAGCATTCGTAATTCGTATAGCATCTAATAGGTCATGGATCCGATTCCCTGCAGCCGACCATTCTGAGATTTTCCACGGTTTTTTTCCACAGTCATACCAGGCAAATGCCAGGATGGTGCCTTTTATATAAGTCCTGGCCAAAATCTTCCACCATCCTCTATCCTCCGCCCTAAGCCATAAATGCCCAAATACCATAAATAAAAAAAAAATTAAGCCCTGGCCAAAATCTTCCAGCATTCTCTATCCTCCGCTCTAAGCCATAGATGCCCAAAGAAATAAATAACAAAATCAAATTTAAATTCAAACTAAAGTGTATACGATATAAATTTAAAAAAAAAAACATTCGCATAACATTTATTAGGTCGTGGGTCCGATTCCCTGGGGCCGAGCATCCTGAGGTTTTCCACAGTCATACCAGACAAATGTCAGGACGGTTCCTTCTATATAAGCCCTGGACAAAATCTTCCACCAACCTCTATCCTCCGCCCTTAGGCATGGATGTCTAAAAGCTATAAAAAAAAAGAAATCAAATTTAAATTAAACTAAAGTCTATACTGTATTTTTAAAGAAAAGAATATTCAAATTGCATTTATTAGGTCGTGCGTCCGATTCCCTGCTGACAAGCATCCTGAGGTTTTCATTAGTATTTTCCACAGCAGTACCAGGCAAATGCCGGGATGGTGCCTTCTATATAAGCCCTGACCAAAATCTTCCACCATGCTTTCCCCTCCTCCATCCTTCACCCTGAGCCATAAATGCCCAAAGGCCATAAATAAAAGAAATCAAATTTAAATTCAAACTACCACACTAAAGTTCAGCAAAACAGCACTGTTCGAAATCCTTTAAAGTTCTAAAACAATAGTTTATGAAGTCCCCCCAAAAAACTATTTTTAAAAAAATATTTACCTTTGATTGAAATTTAATTCAACAATCACCACACAATAAAACGCTTATTTCCAAATATGACCTCAACAACTTAAAAAAAATCTTCTTAAAATCTTAAAAAAAAATGAAAATTCAATCGATCAACTTAGCGTTGTATAGAAATATCTTATCTGCATTCTACGCATGCTCCATACAAGAACTAAAACTTTACCCCTACGTATCATATAAAAATAATAAATGACGTAGGTTGATTTTAGTCGTTAACGCATATGATCTCTATATCTTCATACAAACTGATTTCACATTTGGAATTCAAGTATGATACATCTAGAACGCATAAACAAGCGTTTGTCATCAGGAAAACTTACCTCTTTCCAATCTATGAAATCATCTCACAATACGTACATAGCTTAATCACTTTATGTTACACTTGTATGTTTCAACTGGTATCCCGCGTTACTCACTTTTCAAGTTAAGATATCATGTGTAAAATTCAGATAAATACAATGATTAACCTTTGTTAAGCAACAGCTACAAGGAAAAAAGCTCTAAAACTGTGTAATCTCGGAAATTTTTTATCTCATGTACACAAGATATACACAATTTATACATTAATCAACTAAGCCTTCTATCTTATTTATGTACACATAGTAATATCAATAAGGAAAAAAGGTTTAACCTTTTCCCAAAAGATGACATCACCTCCTATACCGATAACAAATACTCAAGTTTACTTCTGACTAAAGTGATCTCTGTAACTTAAACAATGATTCGTTGCTCGAGGATTAATCAACAAACAAAAATTATAGTATTTTCTCTGTTCATTATCATTCTAATTTCATTCTGTTCGTCTGACGAAGAAAGTATATTTCATCTCCCCTTCAGCGAAAATAATAAAAAGGTATTCCTTATTATTTTAATTTTTCTAAGTAGCTTTTTGGTATTTTCTATCTCTAGTGTTTAACCATTTAACATAAAAAACGAGTGATCTACCAAATTCATCGCTTTCTATTAATATTTAAATTTTTTGCCCATGTATAGTCACAATCGTGAGGGTAATGTCTAACTATAAAGTTCTCATCAATAAATATGCCAAGCTCAAACAGTATAATATATAATACGTCCGCCCAATGTTATACTCAGTATATTTCTTAATCTTTCTAATACGCCCGCTCACTGGTGTGGTAAGTATATTTCTTACAATTTTCTGATATTCCCGCCGAATGGTACAGTCAATATAATACTTATTTTTTCTGATATTCCCGCCCAATGAAGCATTCATTGTATTCCTTATTTTTCTGATATTCCCCCCCAAATCTACGGTAAGGTCTCGTGACTGTCTCTGAGGTCATAAACCTCTCATTTTTTCTAATATGTCCCTCCAATGCTACGCTAAGCTCACGTAATGCTCATCTACTACGCCCGCCCAATGGTACGGCAAGCTCCCCTTACGCTCTCTGATGTCACAAGAATCTCATTTTTCTAATATGCCCGCCCAACGCTACGCTAAGGTCACGTGGTGGTCTCTGACGTCACAAGCCTCTCCCAAAATCAGCCAATCACAGCACTTCGACACTGTGACGTCACAAACTCTCGACTAATCAGAGACTCAGAAAAAAAGGGCAATTTTTACACTACTTCTACTGAACTTTTAAAATGGTTCCACTATTCTTGTTGTGAAAAATCCTAATAATCTAAATAAATACGTTTCCTATGCAAACCGCCCATATAGTATGTTCCGGAAGGAAAGTAGTATTTCCGTTTTCTTCAAAACAAGAAATTGTTATTTAAACATTTCTAGTTCTAACGTACAGAATTTTATTTTGCCAAGATATGTTGTACACATCACTAGTGTGGCTTTGTAAAGAATACCATTCAAAGTACTATTAATGAGGCAATAAATATCATTGACTTCTGTGATAATTAAAGGACAATTCTCAATTCCAAACTTTTAAACACCTTCATATTTAATTCTAAAGCATGTTGAAAATTAAACTCCAAGATCTAATCAAGCAATATAATATTTTTACCACTCTTCTGTTTCAATATAGTGAAATTAAAATTATTCAGAAGATTTAAACTTTCAAAGAGTGCGTTTCTTATAAATTCTTTCCACAAGAATACCTAATGATCACATATAAGTTGGGCAATCCAAAGATAAATTCTGAAAACACTAGTGAGAAACTGATACCTTGTTTCCGGATGGTACTTACTATATTTTGTACATTTTTGAGAACTTTCATCTTCTGTTGCTTCTTCCTTACCATTTCATCGAATTCTATTTTCAAATTTTAAGTTGCGAGAAATACCGAGATGAGTTTTTCGTTGTTGGCATATCGGGTTTCTAAAAATTTCCTAGAATTAGTAAAAGTGATGGAAAGCATAACATATATCAGCTAATTTCATCAGTAATGTCGTATTTTTGCACCATGAGGAAAAGAATGATAACTTACCTGGAACACTACTATCAGTCAGAAAAATATTATCCATCGGACTTCACAACACTCTGCCACCTGTCAGCCAGTTGCTGAATCCCGCACTGAAAGAACTCGCCAGCTTTGGAGCAAAGAACTGGATCACTGTTCGTCTCTCGTCATCCTCATTTCGCAGTGTTTTCCCAGAAATGTGGTTTTGTAGGTTGCTAGAAAGACAGTTGCCTGTTAGTGCATGATCTGGTGAAAACGCCGAGTGGGAGAGTATCTCCCAGACACATTCATCAAGCCTAGCACAGATCCCTCTCTACCTGTGTGGGAGGGTGTTATCTCCGTGGATGAGCCCACCATTGCAATTAAACCAGAGCAGGTCGTTTCTTCAACAGTGCAATCTGTAGGCGTGCAAGCTGCTGAGAGTAGAATCTGCATTGATGGTCTGGTTACGTGGCAAGAGCTCACAATGGATTATCTGAAGGATATTCCACCAAACACTCAAAATCACTTTGCAGGGTTGGAGATCCTGTTTCGGCACTGTTTCTGCGCCCTCTTTAGGTATCCACTGTGGTTTGCGTGTAATGTTATGATAGAGGATCCACTTTTTATCCCCTGTCACCATTCTGTATAGAACTGGCTCACATCTGTGACGGGCGAGCAGGGAACATCTCTGCTGCTTCTGTTGAGACATGGGGTACCCATGTTTCGAGTTTCCACACGTACCCAAGGTCTTGCAGATGACAATGAACGATCGAATGAATGACATGGAGTTCGCTGGGCAATTTCTCAATAGTTTGTATTGGATTTGTCTCCACCGTTTATTGCAGAGCATCGCTGTCCAGGTTCACAGGGTTCCCTTATCGTGGCTTATCGGGAGGCTGGTGTCCCCAAACCGAAACCTGTGGAACCACCTCTGACCCTTTTCACATCCACAGCACCCTCAACATATACGCTGGCTGGATGTCCCTGGTGAAATTGATAGAACATTACATGTCGTATATGGTCCTCCGACACTGCCATGATCAAGCACAAGCCACATCTCCAAAACGTGGAGTAAACTTTTTCACATTCTACACACTGTTGCATAATCAAGTGCCCTCTGGCACGTGCCATCTATTTCACTATTCGCTCGTCAGATGGCGTCATTGCAGCGGTAATCGCACGTACGAGATTTCTTATGAGTTAACCCGATAGAATGACATGTCAAGAGAAATTAATAGATCTCATAATTGTGTATATTCAAGAAAAAATTAAGAAATTTCATGTAAACAGCCCTTACATGACTGGTACAGTACAACTGAATGTATATACTGATTCAGGAATAAGATTTTAAAACAAGCAATAAATAAAGAGTATCACTGACAAGAAACCATGATCCTATAATTAAAGGAAATTAAAGCATATCTTAAACGTTTAAATATTTTCAATAGTTTACTGTACAACTACTAATAAAATATCTATTTAAAAAAATGCATAAAATCTATCTGTGCAAATGTATTTTCTCCCATTCAACCGTTTATCTTCATTTTGTAGGAAATTCAAATAAACTACATAAAAAAATACTTTGCTTCTACTTAATTTAATAAAATTGTGTCTACCTAGTTCTTATCTATATGCTGTGTACAAAACAAAAACACGTATATCAGCTACAATCCTTTTTTCATTCTCTATTTTTCTCTCTTACCAGCTGTTTATCTTGTCTAACTTTCTTTCCATTTAATTAGTTCATAAGGCGGCACCGTAGCAATTTTCCTCTTAACGGTATTTTCATTGTATATTACTTGTGGTTTCTAAGAATCTTAATATCCTAGGTATAGCTTCGTATAATTAGATCAAAATGAAATTACAAAACATAAGAGTTTGGGAACAAAGATGAGGTCTTAATTGCGTTGCGGTTAAGAGGAAATAAAAACAAAAGTAGAGGAGATAGAAAGTATACAAGGAAGAAAGTTAAGAAATGCAGAAAACACTACGTATTTTGCTCTCCCCGCTATAATTTATTTGTCGGAACACTCCCTTTGTTCTGAAACATGACACGGAATTTCTACATGCTACGTGAACCAGAATGATATATATAATGTTTTGCATGCCTCTGTATTATAGTAATTAAACCAATACGTTTCAACTGCGGAATCTGAGACAGAAATATTAGGAATATGTATGTCACCTTCAATGGAAGAAGCTGAAGATAGAACACCCAGAAACCACAGGAATACAATGAATGATTTTTGTACATTTTATTTGGTTACACTATTTTATAAAAGTGTATAAACCAGGAAAAGAGTTAGAATTCTTCTTGGATGAAATGAGAATGAAATAAGCTTTCTCACTACCACTCAAGTTAGTTTCGTAATTTTACTTTCGTCATAATTTTGATATTATTTGCATTTCAGGGACTTGTAGCCAGTGTTCAATGTTACTTTTGTCAACCATACGCTTTTCGCAGTAATTAGTGTCAGAATGCATATGCAGTGTATAATTAAGAAACTACAACTTTTACTGAAATGTAAATTCCATTTTGCTTTAACTGCATTGTTTCATTACATTAGCAAGAATTATTTCGTAAAGATCTAACGAGCACACATGTATTGCACGTTGTGATAATGAAGGCTTATATGCGAATGCGAGGCAACAAGAAACTTTTTTAAAATATCAAGTTTGAACCACGCCGCGAATTATGTTTTACTTAGCAAAATGAAAAAAAAAACTCCAAAGAGGAAGCCATATGATTTGTTTATAATTGCATTGTCTGGAGAAGGAGAGGATCATCAATCTCCTTTCGAAACACAGAATGAGGTTCTAACACTATCTAGAAAATTTTGTGGTAAGCTATCCGAAATATTGAATTCATAAATGTTGTCAATGAAAGCTTATGCATCCATGCTTAAGAAGCAGCATGCATTTCAACTATTGAACAAGCGTAAGCTTGTTTTCCAACTATTAGACATTTTATTTGATGTCACTCCGATAGTTTGTTTAGATGTTTCATTTTTATATTTGTTGACATATTTTAGTTAGCAGGAAACGTTGGATAAAGAAAAGTATAAACAGGGATTAAGTTTTGTTCTTATCGAAACTTTTGACATTTGTGTTTAAAAAGTAAAGCTTTGCAACATTCATAAGTTTAGCTGACACTAATGTCAGGATATAACAAACCCAGATATTTCGTCTCAGTATTCTGGCATCTATTTCCAATGATAGTGGCTTTACACTGTACCCAATTTAAAAATCACTAAATAACTGCTTTATATTGAATCAGATAATTTTAAGGATCAAAAATGCAAAGTGTAGAGCATTATCAAGGGTTGATATTAGGTATACTGAGTTAAATTCCTAATATGATAATGCAGTGATGCCGGCGGGCCAGATCAGGTCAAAAGCTTTTGCCTTTACGGTCTGAAACATTCATGTTTCCTTTGTTTACATAAACGTGTCGAAAGAAGGTTTTGTTTTATTTCTCCTTCTTAATATACACATTAAATTAACTTTTCTTAACCGAGAAAAGACAGAATGCAACCCATAGTAATAACATAAAATTATGGTAAAATTTGTAAGTACCAAGAACTATTTTAATTCTTTGTTTTTGGCCTGTTGCTATTCTCCCACACATTAATTGTCTGTATATGTGAAGGACTTCCTTACGTTAGCGATAATAGCATTTAAAAGCTGCAATTAAATGACGAGTACGATTTGTATCCTAATAATGTCAGAGGATGCTCTGGCCCGCGAAAATTGTGCTGCTAATTTTATGCGGTCCATGGGCAAAATAAGTTTAGGCACCACTGTGCTAT
>JAGDQP010059074.1:913-12442 GCA_022664845.1 Lepisma saccharinum | reverse complement strand
TTATAAATGAGCCTTTTCTACTTCTGGAGCTCCAATATGAACATCTCTTAAACACTCTAAAGGTCTTTTCTTAAAGAGTTCAAAAAAAAATGTTTAGATATATTTCAACTGATACTTTTAACTTTAAATATCTTATTTTGTCATTTTTATTGTAATTAGATTTGAAAGTTTACAAGGAATAATGCGAACTACTATATTTTGTAGTACATATCTTCATTAACGCTGAAACTTTTTCAGTTAGAGCATCTCCCAACTTAATCTTCTAAAACATTCCGTTTCCTTGACCTAAAAATTTGGTATGTAGTGATTTCTCGTTTCTGTTCTGACAGTTGCTGGAAACATAATTTATAAAATACGGTTATTCTTTTTTTTAAAAAAAAAAAGCATGGGGAGAAATATTATCTCGTTCCCTGTATTGTTGTTGGAAACCTCAGTATCTATGCAACTGAAACAACTTGTCCAATGGAATGAATATTTTATTCGCCTCGAGAGAAAAGTGAGCTGTAATTCAGATTTTGCTCAGAGATTTGTTTACTAAAGAATCAAGCCTTCAAAGATAAAAAAAAATAATAAAACATAGCATAAGTTAGTCTGAAAATGCCGACTTCTCTCCAAATATACATAAAGCTTTTGTGTTTATCTTTCTCTTTGATTCCTGTGCACTTACTAGAATCTGTTTTTCATACATTTTTATTGTTTTACACTCATTTTTTGTTTGTTTTTAGTTTCTGTACAAGAACAAAATTTGATACTAAAATTGCATAAAATCTATGTTTACATAGCTTCTGTACTTGTAAGATTAGCAAGTAATTTTCTTAAGCCTGACTGAATAACTTTAACATATTATACAGTAAATGCCATTGTAATTAAATAATGTATTCAGGCTAAAGAAAACAAGACCTTCAATTGCATTTTAGTTGCTAGAAGCTGTGCGAAATGTGCTCAGCTTTCCTGGAATTTCTCGTGATTTTAAATAATCCTGCAGGTGTTATACCAAATATATTTCCCACTGATAAAATGCAAAATATATGCTAATACCTTCCCTAGAATACTAATAAGTTATAGTACATTTCTAACATCCTCCGGTTATACGTAAAAACAGTCAAGAAACCTTATATCAGGAATAAAAAATATAATATATGAATACCTTTTCCTAAAATGAATCGAACATGACCTGCTTTCAAAAGCGGGAAGTAAATCTGGAAGGAAGAGAAAATAATTAGTTTCTCCAGGTGGAAGATGTGCAGTATATCCTTACTTTCGGTCCATTTACTTCTTCTTTCAACATAAGCCTTATGTTCCGGATGTGATTGATACACATCTACGTCTAATCACAGCCTACACTAATAAGCTTTAATAAAAATAATGTATCAGTATTATTACAATCAATTTGAATTTTAAAAAAATCAGAACGTCAAACTTTCATGAGGTTGTCTAAAAACCATCACGAGAAAGATTTGTAAATAACTTCTACGAATTTGTGATTTCAGAGTTTGGACAAAAACGATTATTTTTTTATGTATGCTGTAAATAAATTGACGTATTAATTATTAGGTAACAAGATAGGTAATGATTTTCATTGTGTTGTATGCGTGTGCTCTCTACACCCTTTAGGAAACTTCTTAACTATGGAAAGCCTCCTTGGCAGTTGTTTTGAAATATTTGATCCGAGCCGTCACCTCTCTAACCTTCGACTTGTAGCAACACATTCCAGCCATTAATAGGGTGGGCCGCCACCTGCTGTCGTAAAACGCTCAGCCACACCCCGCCGGTGCCATAAAACGGTTAGCAGTAACTTTTGACGAGGAAAGGTAAGGGGTGAGATGATAGGAAGGGAAGAGTAGGATTGAAGGGGAACGAATGGCAACTCAACTCTATGGATTTGGGGATGAGTATGAGTGGTTCCCGAAGAGGAGCGGATGGGAATGACTCTTCCGTTGCTCCTCTTTCTCTTCAGGCTGACGCAGATGAAAACAGAATTTTCCCACAGAAATCTTTGGCTACGACGATTAACGTACTGAACACATTCCAAGAATAGACATATATTAATCTGGAGAAAGAACAAACATTAGTAAATTTTACATTAAAACTGTTAATATAAAATCTCAAATATGATTTATTAATACGTATTCCTATTATCAAATGCCCGTTATCTGGATGAACATATATTTTATTTTGAATCTCAATATACATCTAAATATTGGATAAATTGTTGATTTAGAAGGCCTAGTTAAAGGAATAAGAGTCACGTGGTTCAATCCCCGAGTTGTTTAAATATTTATATACGAGCATACTCCACTCTCTCTTCAAGGAATACTCCTGAAGTGCTAGTCTAGGATAGAAATCCAGATAGAATAGATAGAACTTTATACGTTAGGTGAGATATACCCAATTTAAAAATTAAAGGGCAGTGGTCACACATTTGAGAGAACGTCGCCTTCTAATATTTTTTTTTATTTCCTCCTACTTTCTTCATTCCACCAATCATCCCATCATTGTGCATCCAGCCTGGGCCAAAGTTGCATGAAGGTCTTAAAATTAAAATTAAAATTAAAATTCTATTATGTTTATGGTAAATACATTCCACGAGACGTACATATAAATGAGCCTTATTCTGAATCTCGATTTCTGAGTAGCACTTCGGAACTCTTATTTCTCAGTAGCATATGTGTATTTGCTAATTATAAAAGTGCATTCAAAGAAATTGAAAGAGTGGTTATTTTTTTTAATGCAGCCAAATATAACCCAGTGGGCCCATTCAATCTCAAATCATGAAGTATTTATGAAGTGACCACCCCACATTTAAAAGAAAAAAAGTATATATGGTGTATCTAATATTTTTATGAAACATAGCGAAATGATTTTGGAACGAAAAATAAAAAAAAAATAAACTAACACTTGAAAATTTTAACATTTTTGGGGAGGAGAGACCTAAAGTTTGGGAGCATCATATTTGGGGGAATATAATTCAAATACTGTGATATATAAAAACTGACCTTTTTTTTGTTAAACTACCTGAAGAGCTCTTCCATTTGCGCTATGAAAATGGTATACCGATTAGAAGAAAGAGCTGTATACAAGTTAAAAAAAAAGGAAAGAAAGAACATTTTCCCGAATAGTACAAAACAAGTACTTCCTAAGGGGTGTCCAAACTTTTTTTTTTGTTTGCGCCCTTTGTTGACATACGAGCAAGAAAATTGAGATTCAAAATGTGAAAAATCCAATTTTGGTGAAATGCTCCGAAAACTCAATTTGGAAAAGAAAATCTGCTTAAATGATATTTCATTGTTCCTTATTTGAACAGTCGAAACAGAAATAGTAATATTTGTATAGGATTTCTCGTGATTTTTTTTACAAATAATGAATGACACACAGTAGTTGGTTTCCAACCACACATACAATGTACTGGTTACGCAACCACGCGCAGTGGCGTCTGAATTTAGCTCTATGAGATTTACACACACACACACACACAGACAGACAGACAGACACACACACACACAGAGAAATATATACATATATTTTAATATTTAGTTTTTATAATGCCAAATTGTACAGTAGTTACATTGGGGTTAAACAAGCGTAGCTGTGATAAGCATTCAAGCGAGGGTTGCAGGGCTAACTCTTCAAAGTGAAAACGCCTCTTCCAACTGACTCTTCCCCACGATTTGATAAATTTAATGAGAAAGAAGTGGAAGTAATACGAAACTATTTTGCACATATGTGATTTGTAAGAAACCAGAAGGTAAATCACAGAAATCTTCATTGTTAAAACTATTCTTCTTCTTCTTTTTTTTTTTTTTTTTAGTAATATCCGGGTATTGGAACGCAAGAACGACGAAACCACTTAATGAGATTCCTGACATGAAAATAGACAACGGAGGATTCGTTCTGGCTCTTTCAGCTGCCTAAACCGTGGGAAAATGAACTTTAGAGCTTGATACTTTCAACACCATTAACAGTAGAATTGAGGAGGCACGGAACTATCAAGGCTTCGAACATCCTCTATCCAAAAATGCATATTCCAATACTGCGCAAGAGGTGTGCAAGGGATTCCCTAAGTCAAGTTAGGTATTCCCAGAAATTATCTGAAGTAAAAGTGGATCGAAATAAGCATGAATGAGACTACCTTACAGCAAGCAGTAATAATTTTTTTGCGGCAAGTCGCTATCTGAAACAGAATTTCTTTGCAAAACGATTTTTTTAAAAAATGATGCGTGGTTGCATAACAAACAGAGGTAAATTACATGCATTTGAACGAATGTTTTCTGTACCTTTTATAGACACTGTGATTAGTTAGATACCAGTGATTGCGCTTATCACCTGCACTCATAAGAAAAATCGTCTTATTCCTAAATATTTAGACCCACATCAACTCCAGAGAATGTATGAGAACACTCTGCTTCCTTTAGGGAATCCCTTCCGCACCCACTGCATTGGTATTTTTGAGGATGCTGTACCGCTTCAGTTCTACTGTTAATGGTACTTGAAATATCAAGCCTCAGAACCCATTTTCCCACACTTTTGGCAGCCTATAACCCCGAAACGAAGCATTTGTGCACCCTCGATACCCTGTGCTTTTTTTTCTCGCTCTTATTTTCATGTCAGGAATCTCGTGAGGCAGGTTTGTCGGTGTAGTTTTGCAACACTCTGTATATGTATATTGATCATATTTAAAATTTCCTGTTGCGTAAAACTGATAGTTCTAAATTCATCACGCGACTGCGTGTTTGCATAGGGTTGCGACTGTGTGTGGTTTGAAACTAGCCACAGTGTGCCATTCACTATTTGTAAACATTCACGAAAAATCCTATACACAGATATCACTACTTCTGCTTGCTCTGTTCAAATGAGGAACAATTAAGTATAATTTAGGCCGACTTTTTGGATTTTTTATCTCACCAAAATTGCACCTTTCCATATTTCGAGTTCTAATTTCTTGCTTTTATGTCAACAAAGGGTGAGTAAACGTTTGGACACCCCTAGGGAGAAATTAGTTTGTGCTTCATATGATGGTCATCATCACACTTCTTCTGTGAGGAAAAAATAACCCATTCAGGAATATTTTATTTCGTTCCTTTCATATACTTGGATAGCTCTCTCTTCTTAGATTCGATCTACCATTTTCATAGCCAAATGAAAAAGTATTTCAGGCAGTTTAAAACAAAAAGTCGTAGTCTTTTATCTTTTACAGTATTTAAATTACATGATTTTAAACATTTGTCATGATCTGTTAAATATTTTGATTTTGGCAGGAAAAGGTACGGGAACAGGTAATGTTATTAATGCTGGTCGTGGAACCTTATGTCTTGTCTTCTTTTTAATATCTTTTATGACTTGAGCCTTTGATTTTCTTCCTATTGCATCTGTCACATCGGCGGAACTTCATTGTATAGTTATTGATATTCTATTATAGTTAGCTCAGTAGTTCATCGAAGTTTTTGAAACGTTTTTCTGGCTTTTGTTGATATCAATATTCGAAGATAGGTTATGGTTTTGAATGTATGTTATACAGCCGAGTTTTGAAGTTATATATACTGGATTTGCTTCTAGTTATGTAGTTGTTACTTGTAGTGAATTCAGTAGAAAATTATTTCCTATTTGCTTCCCACATTTTACGTGAGACTCGGGCCCAATATTTCTAGATAAAGAACAAAATAATTGTATTGCCGGCAACAACAATGGTTCACGTTCGTCGCGAGATATCTCTCAATTTCTCTATATAATCTTAGTTTTATGGTTTGTGGAAATTGGGTATACAAAAACTATATTCTAAGACACCAAGAGCTCGAAGACATTTTTCTGTTTCTTTTTTCCTCTTTTTAGTTATCGTATAAGAATTCTATCTTTGGTTAAGGGTGATCCTGAATATTTGGTTGTTCTTACAATGTGTCATTCTTGTGTTATAAATTAGGATTATTAAGAAATTCCATAGTAACAATTTTCATTATTTCTTGAGAATAATTTTGTGAACTGATAATTTTCTGTGTTTGTGTGTTGTTTCTATAATGAAAATGTGTTCTTATGTGTTATGAACAGACACTGAAAGCAGCAAGGTGAGTTATGTTATTATGTTATTTTTCTCTTATTTCCGTTTATTATCCCTTTGCATAGGGGCATAACCTTACAGTGATATACGTGTTTAACAGTGCCTTAATGGGTGATGTGTATGCTAGCAATTTATGTATTTATTTTTATTATATATAAACTTTTAACGTTTTTCTGGTCTATATTGCCATATTTATCCTAAATCTTGCTCTAATGTCAGTATGATAGCAGCTTGTATAAGAAAAGTTGAGATAAAAGATGTCAAAAAATCAAATGGTCTAGGAAATCTATCTCGATCTTCTACTCTTTTAGCTGAATACAAACTACACTACCTGGACAATCGCTATAACAAGAAGTGTAAGTCAGTCTTTCACACCTTAGTTGACAAGCAGGCAATCAATAACCTACATTAGTTGCAGATCCTACTGAAGCAAATTGCCGATAATGAATGATAACGATTACAGAAAAGGCGTGGGTATTCTACAAAGTATAGTGAAAACAATTTTGCCGCACACAAAATCTAATTAAATTACGTATTAATACTACAGAAAGTAAAAACAAAATCTAATCTGATAAAATACATTCCGTTAAACGAAAAATGAAGATAAACTAACGTTGTAACTCGATAGAACTAGTGAAATGTATTTTTTTACAGTGTAGCCAAAGTGAAATTAATCGAATGTTCTTTTTTTCTTTAAAATCACTTTTTCTTTTATTATTATGAAAATGTCATCCTCTGAAGCCTTTATTAGTCCACAAAGCAAATAACCTTCCCGTGCATGAACAAGTTTTCTGTATCTATTATATTGGTAGCTAAACAAATACAAAACTACTCGTACTTGTTAGAAGTGGCACTTGTAACAGTCAATTGAATAGTAAAGAAGTTAGAGGATTGTAACATATCAGTTTCTGACAGAAACGTACTGTCTCTGTTACAAGGAGGGAAACCAATAATTCCCTCGGAAACGCATTGGAAAATTAAATTTTGTATTTTACATAGTGAATATGGTCAATGTTTTAACAATGTTCATTCATAATTGATCAAAGATTTTGTATGGATGAAGCAACTTCGCAACAAAAAGTGTTTATTTACGTCTTGTTTTACATGGCTACTGGTGCATAAAAAGGAAAATGAATTATTTCAAAATTAAAGTATGAACAATAGTGTAATAATTTTCCCGGTACCATGTTGATCCTGCCATTAAAACAGTAAGAGCGGTAACTAATAGTAGCTATTAAATGAAAGGTGGCTCATACGCAAACGTACGTTCTGCGGTAAGATTTACAACGACAGTGTGGAAGAAGCTATTAATTGATAACAAGCTAATCTTAAAGCGATAGAAAGATGTTAAGTTGCTCTGAGAAGGAACATTTGCTTATATTGTGGTAGTTTTCTCTAAATATTTTAAAGTATTACAAGTTATATGCACAGTGTATTTTTGTCATCCAAATTTAAATTGAAATTAATTGCTGCAATAAACTAAATACACAGTTCTCTGAATGATTATGGAATATAGATTTTAAACGCAATTATCTGAAGAACTTTGTTTATTAGGTAACGAAAAATATCTGCCTTAAATTTCTTTATACTTTTGTGAACAATGACCAAATATACCTTTAAATGTTCGAAGAATACACGATATGTACCCATGCAAAAATATTTATGTGTCCTCGCTAGATTAATGATTACGCTTGTTGTCATGTAACGGTTCATTCTTCGGTACAGACTCTTCAATATCGTACTCTTCAATTCTAAACTTCAAGTTTCCTTCTCTGAACATTAATATCACTTGCATACAAAGTAATGCAATGGAAAAGTAAAGTATGTTCCCCCTGTTGACCTTAGAATCACAAACCTGACTTCCAGTAGGGCATTCATCATCATAGTCATGAATATATATCTATTATACAGTGTTATTTATAACATATTATATATTACAGTATAATATACAATAATGCTTTTCTCCTTCTCATTTAACCTTTGATACAATTATTGGAATTTCAAAAGTCAAATTATTGGCTTCTACAACAGTAATCTTTTAAGTATTAAGTACAACAAAAATTAATCAATGGAGAAAGAAGGAATATTAATAAATTGTTTTGTGGATGCTCGTTGACCTACTTCGCATGGGTTAGTTGCTAATATTATACGAAACGGATATGGTAAGATTGTATAAGGTTAAAAAACATGGCTCAAGTAATGTATTTTGTCTTACACTTTCCAGAATATTTCGTCAACTTGTAGGCAAACGTCAATATTTTCCCTTGAAATACATTTCTCTGGAACTTGTACTTTATAATTTACAATTATTGGCACATATATTCCAAATAACATTACAGGCCAGAAATATAGTGTTCCTCGACGACCGCGTTTTCAATTAAAGATAATGGGGAAGCTAGACATTGACAGCACCTCTATGCTATATATTGTACATACCTGATGGAGCTGAGAAAATGTTTGAAGACAGCCTCCAGGATGACTGCGCTACAGTCTGTGCCGCTTCTCCGGTTCATCTAAATACAACAATTTTACCACTAGACCACAGAAGCTTTGTGGAGATATAAAGATTTCATCCTTGAGACTTCAGATAACTAAAGTCTAAGAGCTATTCAAATACAACTTAAATAAGTAAAGGAAACTCTGAAATATTGAGAGTCAAGCCGTGACTTCGAGTTATGTGTGAACTGTATACTTCTAAGCAATTAGGTTATACATAATTGGTACCTGAGACTCATATATGTATATATATATATCATTCTTCCCCCGGGACCAGGCAATATGTATGTGCTTGAAGATAAGCCTATTCTCGGAGAAGAGAAACATGAAATTTCCTTTCGGTCGCTGAGGTCCACGTGGTACTGTCTGCCTTGCTTGAGTTACGACGACTGAGGCTTAGCTCTACTCCCCGTTCCACACAGGAAACCCATAAAAGTGTCATCGTGGGCAAAGTAATCCTGGTTGGAGGTGCGAAACGTGATAATGAGCTGGTGACCGTTATGGCTCTCTTGAGAAAGCAATGAATCCGTCGGGAGAGAGAGAGAGAGATCAAATCGAGGATTGTGGGGTGGGGACTGATGTTCGCTATATTGTAACTAACTTCGAAACTAACTGATGTAACACATTTTGTAATGTCAATATTTTACAAAATATTAATGGCTTTCGCTTTTCGTGTGTAAGTTAGCATGTCCTGTGTTAAAATTCACTGCCTGCCCTAAAGTGAATTAGAAATGCAATTGACTAATATAACAGTAAATACAGAATTTTATTACATCACTTATTACCCATAGAGACCAAGAGGAAAAACATATTCACGTTATATTTAAGGCATTTCTTAAAAGAAAAAAAAAGATTAGATTCCCAGTATTTCTGGGTAGATTAAATTTCAGTTGTCGAACTGTTACTATTACAGAATGAGCAAAAAGTCTCCTGACACTCCAATATACACTGGTATAAGGAGTCAAAACTTTTATAAGTGATGTAGAAGAAAAGGAAAGAAATCAAGAGGGTATCGCAGAAAGGGATGAAGAATAGAAGCCCACGAATTTGAAATGAGAGTAAAATAAATAAAAATGATTGCATAGCAAGACACCATATACAATGTTTACACACCTAGAGACTAATTATTCATATTAAGGGATAAGCTCCTGCGTAGCCTAGTCGGTAGCGCGCTCGACTTCAGTGCGAGCGGTCCCGGGTTCGATTCCCGGTGAGGGCTAAAAAATTTCGGTGTTGACCCAGCATCGTGAGGACAATTAGGGAGCTGCTGTGAATAAAAGACAGGGGTGATCACAGTGAGAGCTATCCTCTCCCAACCCGTCTGGTCAGCGTGGGAGCAGTTGACCAACTCCTCCCTTCGGTGAGAGGCCTCATCCACTTGTGGATTGAATATGGCTGTGATTTATTTATTATTATTTATATATATTATATATATTTAAATATATATATATATAAATAAATATAAAGTATATATATTTCTTTTGTATACGAAGTGTAAAAGTAAGTAAAGCTCTTTGGCTAACAAAATTAATAAAGTTACCACATATTGTTTTTCTGTTTTGTTTCGCGTATACTTGAGTGACTTTCTATAAACACCTAATACGAGTAGTAATTATTCTAAAATACATCAAAAGTACCTTTTAGGGTATTACTATGCAGAAAATAGCTTTGTTATTCATAATTACATTTTACGCATAGCTTAAATACAGTATTGATGTATTGTTTTCGATAATTTGATCTCCTTTGCACGTGGTGAACTATTTAACTGAAACGCCACTCTCTGGACACACTTACTAGTAAACTGTACAGAACCGGAAACATTTATTCAGCTCCGCACAATCGCCACTGAACTTAAGCATGTGTCTACTCAGAGAAGCGCCTCGCCGCAGAAGAGTTCGTAAAACTATAAAATTATACATTTAAGTACGTATTACTTACGGAGAAAATGAAGGCACTGCCTACTGCGGAGAAAATACTGCCTTGCTTCTAGAGAAAAGACCGTTTTTAACCATTAGAAGCTAGTCGTCAACGCTCAAAGCACACATGAGAAAAGTTGGAAAAGAAGTGCCAGAACGGAGAAAGTTATCTACAGCAGAGGGCGAAAACACAAGAAAAAGACAAAAGCGGGGTGAAGGCCCACGCAAGATGATCATGTAGGAAGGATAAAATCCTTAAAAACAACACCTACCCAAGCATGGATAAAACTCACATGTAGTGGCGAATTGAACCTGCAAAAAGGCCATACAAAACTCTTCTTATCATCTTCTCAATTCTGCATTCATTCTCAATGCACAGCTCATACAAGCAACGCACAAAGAGGAAAGGACAGAACCTTAAATCATGCGCTAAAACACAATCGCAGATGCGTAGAGAAGGTTAAAACTCATTGAAAACGTAATCAGAGTTACCGTTCTAGATACCCCCATCAAGCTATCAAGCAGCCCAGCTAACCTTAATTTCTTTACCACTCAGTTCTTCACCCACACCTAAATCACATTCAGTTAAACGCTAAGAAACGCAATAACGAACTAATATTCGTCAGGCGGAATCTATCGCGGCCCTGGACAGTAACCGGAATTACTTACTTCGGCACTGTAGAAAAAGCTCCGAAGAAGAGTGCCTGTGCACTCTCTTAAACCATAACCGCAACATCATCAACAACAAACTTCGTTCCGTCTAAGTCTAGTTAACATATTCATCAACCGCCTACCCGAGAACCTGATGGTCGGACCCTCGAACGTTAGCTAATAAGATAGTACAAGCCATATCTAGGTCCCGCGCGTGTGATGCAAGAATTTCAGAAGAAACTGGTATCTATTAACTATTTTTTCATGCTCCGCTGATTAGAAACTATGAAATATCGATCTAAAACCACTTCGAAATACGCCTCAGATTAATTTCCTGAGAGGTTAGATACAAATGCATTAATGAGTAGACAATATGTTATACTTCAGTGTACTAACTACGTTGAAGAATAAAATTTT
>JAGDQP010059073.1:0-12442 GCA_022664845.1 Lepisma saccharinum | reverse complement strand
GCAAATTGCAGTATATTTGAGTTTGGATGAATGTATGAAAATATTTACAAACATCCAGAAAATGAAGTCTAATTACAGCGTAAGACATGCCCTTTCACGCATGTATCCCGAATATTTCTTAGGATTTTTACGGATTTGGGGGAGATTACAGGATTCCCAGAAATTCTCCAAGGAAAAGATTGGACGAAATGAGCATGAATTGGACGGTTTTCACCAGGAAACAATAATTCGTTTAAGCCAACTCGATATCTCAAGTAGATTCCATACACAGAACAATTTTTAAAAATGCGTCATTGCATAACAAGCAGGAGTAAGAATTGCATAATTTCATCGAATATTTTATTGATTTGCTATCAAAGAGATAAAATATCATTGTCCGATTGGATGCTGAGGATGAAGTATGCCGTCCTTACACGGGAAGTCTTTGCCGGCCGGGTGGCCGAGCGGTCTCCGACGGTAGGACATCGGCTCGAAGGGCCCGGGTTCGAGTTCCGGCAGGGGCATGGTTATTTAGGCGAATCGTGACGGGCCGCAGTCTAAAGTTACTAGACTGGCCCATATAAAAATAAAGTTTACCAAAGATTTTACGGGAAGTCTTTTAACTCATGCTCATTTCGACCTACCTTCAGAAGTATTCCGGAATCCCCTACTTCCTTTGGCAATCCCTTCCGCGCCCATTGCGGAATTTTTAAATATACATTTTCAAATAGGAAAGGTTTAAAATCGTTGAGGGTACCACGCCGCATCAGCTCTACTGTTCGTGGTGTTAGAAATATGAAACTCTAAGAATCATTTTACCACGCTTTCGGCACGCTGTAGCTCCAAAACAATGCAATTTCGAAACTTTGACACACTAATTCCGAATTTTGAAAGCGAAACTAATAAAAGTGCAATAGAAGCATATAAAATTTCCAAGCTTTTTAAAGGTGCTTCAGATTTTGTACAACCTGCACCCACATCTATGCCAAAGATTATATTTTATACTCTGAAACGAATAATTACGTATACGGTATCTTTGAAAAATTCAAATTTAAAATCTGGCTGAACGGACTGGTAGTTTTACAAGAGAAAACTGTCATCAAAGTGAGCGTATTAGCATTAGTAAATGGTCGAGAAACTCTTCGTTCTCGACAAAATCTAACCTGATGTTTCAGATATGGCTCAATATGTCTGAACTATGCAAACTATAAGGATATATTCATGAATTTAATACTTTTCCGCACAATACCGTAATTGTTATTTTAGAAATATGTTATTTTTATGAAATTTGTTATGTTGGGTTGCATAACTGCCAAGGAGATGCTTTTCTATATATCCCCTCCCTTGAGAAATTCCTATCTACGCTACTGACCACAACCTGCAGAATAACCGTTCTATATAGAGCTATTCCACGCGTTATGCATTGACATTCAGGATACACTCTGAGTAAGATATTTCGTGGCCGCCACTTGTTTCTCATATATCTTACGACCAATCCAAAAACAATCGGGGAGGGCATGAGTTCATTTGACGAAACAAGAATTTTGGTGAATGAAAGCAGCGGCAACATTTGTTTGTGCAATTACAGGGTTATAAAATGTGCATTGTTTATATCACAGGTTTGGCTGTCTTGGAGGAAGATCTGACTTTCGTCGATAATCGAATAACTTCCATGTTAATTGAACGAAAACGAACATCAGATTTGTACCCCTCAAAAATAGTTTCGGACTGTGAAAAATGTGTTGAAACGTGGAGGCTGAAGCCTTTTTTTCTTTTTCTTGGGGGAGGAAAGGGCTTACGCTCTGAGGTCAATGAATGGTTGCACAGGGTGGATGGTGTAGTAAACACTACGTTTCAGGAAGGAAGTCAATACAAAGGAAGTTCAATGGTGTGAGGTAGCCGGGTTTGTCATAAATATGTCACCACATTTCGCAGAGATTCGTGTTTTGAGCGTGAAATGAGATCAACCTAACATAAATTCCATTTTCTCAGAATTTAATAATATTAAAATTTACATTTTCTGCTTTACACTTGATGGAATTATACGTGTTGGACTTCTAAAAAGGCCTTAGCCTCTTGAATGGAAATTCGAGGCAGGCGTAAGCCATAGTGCTGTTACCGCTCATACAATTAATTTTATCTTATTCTCAAGTGAAAATATTTATTTTATTGCATTATTTCCAATGGTGTACTAAAAAATGGTACCTACACGAGCGTTTGATTCACAAATAATTTGTTAAGGGTATGCTAATTGACTTGGTTCTTGAAGCTGGAGAAGAGTTGATGAAAAACTAAAATAATCCGAGCATGGTATCTCTAGGATGGTATTTGAAACACCCAGCAATTACAAGGTAAACAAGCTAGAGATGATATCAAGACGAGATGAGACGAGACTGGCATCAGTCTCGTTCTCATCTCGAACTTTTAGGACAGTCTTGATCTTGGTCTCGTTTCGATCTGAAAATTCCGGTCTTGGTCTCGATTGTGAATCTCAGTCTCGTCTCGAGTCTCGACACGTTAGTCTCGGTCTCGTCTCGAGAGTCTCGAAAGAAGGTAGACCAAAAATTTACCGTCTCTTAACTTGTTTGAAATGGGTACACAGGCTTTCCAATCTCAGTACAAGAACAAGAATAATATTATATTAACATATTTTGTTAAATTGTTAATTTGGGGTTTAGATTAAGAATAATATTCTGAATTAGACAGAAAAAACATTACAATTTTAAAGTAATATGAAGCTCTAGTTAGGATATATAGAATGAGATAGATGAAAATATTTCTATTACGGAAACGGATCCATGTTATACCACAAATTGCGAAATTGGTATACATAACATTTAAGTTTTGCTATTTCTAAATTATATTTAAATTGACTGAATAATTGTTACCTTAAAAAGAAAAAAAAGAAAACACATTTTAGTCGAAATTTTCTACCAGATTTGTGGAAAGAAATGAACGTACACTGTTAAATATTTTCCAGAGAAAAGCTAGTCAACCATAGCTACATGGGAATTTTCAGTAATCTTACTAATAAAAGGCATCCATCATACAGGTCTCAGGAATGTTGGGAGCAAAAGAAGAGAAAGGAAGTCTAAGGATTTGAACAGGATACTTTAGACAAAAATCCAACACCGTACTGACTGCTCTAAATTTCCAGTTAAAAGAAAAACAGTTTAGAGTGTTCGAATTGTGTTGCCTGAATCCAGAAGAAGTTGATTCCACAACTTACGCCACATTTTAATCATTTATATAATCGTCATTTAGAGTTTGAAATGCCTATTCACTAAAAATATTTCCCATTTTTTTCAAGATAAGAAGTGACAAAATGGCAGCAGCAAACACTTTTCTCATTCTGCACATGTGCAGAACTGAAAACGAAAGTTATCCAGATAATCATACGAAAAGTCTCTCTCTGAGCTTCCCTCCATTACAGTGAAACAACATTAAATACTAAAAATTCTGCTAAACTTCCCTTAGAATTCTTAGAAACATTATCAATTTTATTTTAACAGTGTACGTACAGTACATGACAAAAAATTTCCTGATTGTGAACTTTTGTACAAAGAAATAATAATCAAATACAAAGAAATTGAAAATAGCATTTTCCGAACTTCACAGCCACACGAATCAATTATTTTACAATACTGCTCTTGACTGATTAAAAGAGCGAATTCATAAGAATGGTTTACAGCCGCACGTCCGTACATTAAAGCAAAAAGAGAGGAATGAAGTGTGATCTCAGTAGGCGCTACTTTCAAATAGCGTATTGCGAATCTTATGAACTGAAATAAGCACATTTGTATTTCAAATAAGTCGTATCGTCAGATTAAAATGTTATTCCAACAATCCTAGCGACCATCAATCCAAATTTGAGGCTCGCTCCCAGAAACTTGGTTTTTATAAAAACAATACAGTAGATACCATGTACATAACATACTACGCAAGAAAAAGACGGTAGAGACCAGGACTCTAACTTAAGGTTATCTCTCGGCATTCGCCCCGTGAATCTGCTTTTCAAACATTGGAAAACCTCAGTGTGAAAGCCCAAACTCTCACATCTGTGTTTCACTTATGAGGCACCACTATGGATCTCTAGAGAGCAAGATAGGTAAAAGGCTGGTGAAGGTAAGGGCCACAGCCTTCATTACTGTACTATTGAGGCATTCGTCTGGTGAAACTGAGAGGGAACCATTGGCGAACCTCTGGCAGGGTAGTCAGCTTTGGGTTGTTTTTCCTATAGTCGTTAAATGAAGAGAAGAAACTACTAGGCACCTTAGGGTATCTTTTCATACCTGCGCTCATGCGTTACTTGCGTTATTACGCTATGTTTACCTTCTTTTCCCCTTTTTTGATTTAAGCTACAATCCAATGACATTTTCCTATCAATTGTGCAAGTATTTAACTAATTTTTTATCTTATATGTAGTTGATCCGTATCTGTGTGCTGTTTCCCATTGGATTTGTAGAATAACCGACTAATGATCAGATCTATTAATTGTGCATACGTTTTGTAGATACCACATGATTTGCATCTCCTAATGATCGGTAATATACGAGTTTAATATTGTAGCTTATGTGTTAGGAGATATTAGCAATTTCATGATAGTGTATCACACAGCGCCTTGTTACAAGCCTGTATGCTGCGTTATTCCTTGCTGCTGACATTTGCAACCTCCGGCTTTTCAGGGCATTTACATTTTAAATGCCACTATATTATACGTATTTAGGATGTTAAATATTATTCTGATACGTTTTTTTTACCCCACTTCCCTTTTGTCCTCTTTCGGTTCCGTTTTTTAGTTGTAAGCCATTTCTTATGGTTTCTTTGCACTTTGCTTAACGACAAACGTACATTGATATTCTTTTATTGATATGGTGATTTCGCATGTTGTTCTTGTCAATTTACCCTTTTGTATGAGATTATACCAAGAAGAAGCATTTTACTTTCCATCTTGGCAGAGAGAAGCAAAGATGGAATGAGTGTCCTTCCCCGAGAAAGCATTTTTAGTTCAACTTTTAGCTCTGTGGGCAACATTCGGTTTGTGTTAAGAATTTCTTTCTTTTGTGTTTGAGAGAGAGAGAGAGAGAGAGAGAGAGAACTTTAAAGAGCAAATGAATGACTGAAAGCCCAAGAGTCAATTCGAAGAAAAAGGAAAGGGGGAGATGCGAACACCAGCAGGTACATGGAGTAGCTTTAGAGAGAACAATTCTATACCTGGATTAGTTTTTGCTCTTCGTTTCTTTTGTTACTGTTACCTGTTCAACATTCTCATATCTTTAGCCTAAACTAGTTTCTGTTGTGTCCTAATGTGTTGTATTTCTTATAACTTTATTTTCTTTCTTCATTCTTTTTCTTTCTTTTATTTTGCTTTTCCGTAAATTTGTTTTATTCTCAATAGTAGTTAGAGTTGACATACTAGGGCATACGAGACTTTCCCATGTTATTTGTAACAAAGGGCTACTCACCCTCCGCCGAAGGGAGGGAGAGGATCATAGTCAAGAGTGGACGTTTTTAATGATGAATGATGGCAAGAAGTTGTCGTTCGTGGCAGATTGTGACAGGTTAGGTAACATTAATGGATCATCTGCAATGCTAGCTTGTCAAGTGATCATTAATAACGTAAGTGTGATAAATGAATCTACGTCTTAGTTGAAATGTGAGTGGCCAGGTCACAGACCAGAAAGAGTGATGGTTATTAAATTGGTTAAGTTTGAAGTGCGAATGCATGGCTGTATTTCAAATGTGTTGGATGAGGAGGCGGCCTCTTAGTGGCCGGAGAATAAAGGGCTCCTAACAGTCTGTCCAGTGACAAGGGTTGATAAGAGTAGCTAATGAAGTTGGAATAAGATGAATGGTAGTCTTCAAAGTATGTTACCCGAAAAGAAAGAAAATAAATATATATTGTTGAAATGACATGTTAAGAAGAGGGATAATGTTTGTGGGAGTGATATATTGTATATTAATTTCGGTCAAGATCGTCAATTTCCGCCTTCGTTCGTTGGTTCGTTCTGGCTGGAGGATGTTAGCTTGTTCATGGCATTGCAGTCAAGCAAGCAACGAGATCGTGTAAATGCGCGAGATGCATCTTAGTCCCCGTGGGCATGTTGCCATGCGTTGTTGAACATTTTGGTGCATGCATGGAACCGGGAATCTTTTTGATGGTGGGGATTACGATATTGGAAGGTAACTAGAATTGCAAATAGGAACATGAACAGTGTATGTCTGTATTAGGTAGGTGCAGCACATTTATCAGCTTTGCTAAAGGTAGACTGGGCGTTTTACAAGCAGTATAGTTTACGCAGAGGGATAATACCTTTACTGGAATAAACGTGTTGAATATTATTAGCTCTATAAGAATAGCATACTAAGCGGTAAAAAGTACCAACGTTAGTGGTCGTACGGAATTGGCTGGTGTACTCATAGGATTGTGAATGGGCTTCAAACACTGACAACGCTACAAATATAAAATAATAATTAGTTGTTAAACACTGTCTGACGGGTCTTTAGATAAATTATTACAATTTCCGGACTTGTGAATGGCAGTTGACCAATATAAAATAGTATTTGCAATAATATAAACTATAATTTCGCTGTATTAATATTTTTTTTATGGTTGTAGCACCCTCTGACGGGCAATGCTGAAAATCCCTGAATACGCTATTTTCCTCGGGAATGCTGTAGCAATGGTTGAGCGGGTAGATAACTAATTTCAACTTCATAGAAAAGGCGATCAGAATATAGGACAATGCGTATAACGAAATTTGTCATGTACACTACCGGAAAATAAAATCCTTGTTAAAGGGGATGACTTTAGAAAGGAGTGTAATTTTATTTCTTACCAGCCTAATGCGCATATGAAAGCGCAAATGTAGAAAAACAATAAGAGAAACGTGTTCGATCATACTGCGCGGTGTCCAACCTTCGTAGCTAAACGTCACAAGCTGTTCATCAGACATTAAAATGTGCATGATGGACATTGGATGTATCTTCCTCGTTTATTAAGCGATGGCAACACTGAAAGCGTGGATAATTTAAAAACTAAGAATAAACGTTCTCAGGCGTATTGTCAGCTAGCACCCCCTGCTAAAAACTCACAAGTCGGTCATAGGAAACTGACACAAGGGAAACGAATAAGCCAATGGTTATATTTTGTATTTACGAACCAAGTTTAATATGTCAAGCGAGAATGTATATAGAAATAAAAAATAAACCCTCCTTAACGGAATATGGCAGTATTCGACGTGCTGGCTACATGTGTCCAACATGGTGAAGGATCATTGTAGATGGGTCATATACGTTACAAGGTACGAATAGCAAGCTTGAGTATTGGTATTGCGCTTTTCACTGCAGGTTTAGGTGTAAGCAGGGGATCTCTGTACAGTGCAAACAGGGAAAATCATAGCGGACATATCGGCATTGCGGTTTAGTAGAGTTTACGCTGCATGAGCATCTCTCGGTTGAGAATGTTACTTTTGAATTAGGGCAATTAAAAGTTCCAAGATAAATTACGAATATTAATCATTCTGTAGATGAACAAGTGGGCATTACCAGAGTTGTGCAATGGCAATAGGTTTATGCATCTGTACTAAAGCTACGACAGCATTTGCTTGTTCAACGACCTATCTGATTAATCAAAATAGTCCACCTATGTAATGGTAAAATAAACAATTGAACACACTAATAGCCAGCAATAGTGGACATTTCCGTATTCAAATAGTCAAAATAAATGTCAGAGATATGAGCTAGTGATAGGTCAGGTGTCTTTAACACACAGGCAGATCCATAGAGTAATATTGTACCACGTATATGGTTAGTTAATAGTCGATTTGACAAACAGATAAGACTTTAAATCTGGTCATTGGATTGACAGGACATGGAATGTTATTATAATAAGCACAGATCTGGATCTAGCATTTGGTAATTAATCACGCATATAGATTTGTAATTGATCGTGCAGGGAAGCGGATAGCACTTGTGTAAAATGAGTGCAAAGTAGCAAGACTAAGGGTTTTTAGCCAACATAAGACAATGACGTTTGTCACTTTCGATGAAGATAAAAAGTACGACAAATGTTGGAGTTAGCAACATGGTTCGCTGAAGCAACTATTTCAATCGATAGCTACGAATACAAAGTTGCCGCATTCAAATGATGTACACTACGTACTCCTGCGTGTACCACACGTTCGCAATTGATTACTATTTATTGTAATCTCTTGGGTTAATACTAAAACACAATCAAAGTGCATTGGACCTTGTTGATTGGCTGGTAATGGCTATAAAGCAACGTCGGCGACAGGTATTGAACCCAGTTCCATAGCTCCATGGCGAGTTGTACTTGTTCAAACACACACGTGAGTGTCAATTGCGTTCCACAGGCCATTCATAAATGGACGCCTCCCTGTTTTGTGGCATGCATCTATTGTTATGCAGGTATTCCACTGGAAGATGGTGATGAGGAACATGCTTGTACCAACCTTTCAGCAGATGACGTACGACATGAAGTTTTGGAGAAGTTAGGGTTTTTTGATACAATGCATTTACAATATTCTTGTTGCAATGCATCCTGAGCAAGCCATCACCACAGAACACTATATACGTACCTATAAAGGGATGATTGCTATTGACGATCATGTACAGGCAATCTACGATGTGCTGTGGACAAAGGACTATGAACATGGAGCTTTACATTCAACGCAGGATCAGGATTAATAAATGAAACACGACGATTGTAATTAAAGAAAATCTGTATTGCATAATAAACAAATACAGTGCTTAACGTACAATATACAAGTTTTAGTGACAAACAGTTACAAGATCGTATACATGAAAACATCAGGATATAGTTTTCCGCATTGCATTGACCATAGAGCAACAACCAGTTGCATAACAAATAGGATACAAAGTTAATATGAACAAAATAGTGTAGTGCGTCCCCCACTACAACGCTGAGTGACTGTGCCACATGAGAACCACCACCACATGCAAAGTCTTTTGTTTTGTAAAGATTCTACCCTTGGTTTCGAAGGTTGAGATAAACATGGTTAAAAAAATGTTTATTTTACTTGCATGAACTAAAATGTGCCGCCATAGATACCGACCGTATGATAAATTACAGTATTTATTTACTCATTTAGAATTTCGGATCTCATATATACACAATGCTAGAAAGTAATTGTCCACCCCTTAAGATACATAGCTAATACTTTGGTTTGTAAATACAGGGTTTTTCTGTACACAAATATTGTAAGGGTCATGAGTCGTTTACTATAGTCTAATCACCACCACCAATGAAAAATATATATAATAAATAAGTATTCCAATAAAAAATAAACATGTCTTTTCTTCCATATTTTCCTAACTGCGATATCCATAGGGAACTGTCATATATTGTTTTCTGTCAACAGGATTTAATTTACGTCGTTTGTGTTGTTGCACAACAACATGGCGTTTCACCTGAGATTTAGAAACGACACGAAAGTCAGGTTTTCTAAGATTACGATTCGGTGTAACGATTTGTTTACCTTTATACTTACCCTTCCCTACCTTAAACATATCCATGAATGTAATTTTCTCTCGTGTTCGCTGATTAAGTGTTATACCTCGAATTTTGATCACATTGTTTAATTGACCCGTAGATATATCGACTATTGAGACTACGACCTTCTTTATCTATAGCTAAATCTCTGAGTTGGGTCTGGCATTGATGACCGTCGTAGTAACATCTATAATACTCATATACAGTACGGGTATTTTTATCATATCCATCAACCTTGAAATGTTTAAATTGAGCCTCACCACCACGTTCATAGCTTTGCAACTTGACATTATGTGTATATTCAATATACCTAAGCCAAAGTTTTGCTTGCTTGCTTTGATTAGTACCATGATGAAATCCTAATGGTGGGATGACAGGGATGGTATTTTCTATAAGATACTGGATTCGATAAAACATCATAGCACCAGCCGCGATCGTACAGGTATGTAAAAAGCATTGCAGTCCTTGTGTTGTTCGTTCGATTAAATTGGAGAACTAAATAAGAGCTAATATGAGGATACGTATGTCATTCTGGCAATAGGCCAACAGTTCACGCTGAAAGTCGAATGTTTGTTTCCCTTTGACTCATTGCTCATGCCATAAGGCAATAGATTCGGCATCTTTCTCCGATTTACTTTCTAGATCATAATAATCCAAGTCTGTATATAACCCAACATAATTCTGATTCCTAGCAGAATTGAATACATGTGGAAAATCTCCCTTGCGCAACGATTCGTCTGGTCCTAACGTTTTCGGGAGGTCTGCTAGACGAACACTCATAAACAGAAACGTGTCCCTGAAGATAATGTTATTTATTGTTAACTGCATAATTTTATGACCACTTGTAAGTATTTCAGGTACTATTTGCTGCTATTCTAATATTTCACGAGCAACAAATAAATTGTCGAAGCCGTGAGCATTATGTGCCAAAGCAACTACTTGCGTGAACTTAAGACCCTGCTCTAACACATGTGTAATAAACGGATCCATAGTACAAAAAAGGAAAGTCACGAGAGCCATAAGCATTACCGCAAACATTACATTTATGGGTATTGTCATGAATATCTTTGCATTGATGACATCGATGCGTTACACAAATTAAATTAGGCACTAGTCCATGCTCACACTTGTCATTCACATCCATGCGCATGGTCTCAATATCGTAGATAATGTATAAAAAATCCTCGATACGCTTAGGACGCTCTGGTTTAACGTAACAACTATGGCTTTCATTTACATACTTTGCACACCGTTTACAAAAATGTTCACCACAAACATGATTTCCCTTTCTGTTGCGCCAATCAAGTTTTACGCCACACTGAGCACATACCTGAACATGATCACATATAGATTTACGTTTAGCCTTTGCAGCATATCTGTCAAAGCATGTTTGATTGACGAAGGTACGCTTACACTTGTCATAATATTGTTTCTTTCATCAGAACTTGTGATATCAGGATGATATGACTCACATAGTTTACATTTATACTCACACTCATGAAAACGGAGTTGCATATAGGGATTAAGGCAATAGCCACAATACCCTCTACCACCTAAAAAGACAGATACAGTGTTAACAACATCATAGTGATTATTTTCATATCGTAAACAGATTTTCCTCCGAGTTGAGGAACCAACATACATTTTTTCACACTGGCGTGTTTTGGAGACCCGTCCGTACACAATAATTTGATATTGATTTCCAAAATGCTTTTGAAATTCGTTTACGTCTTCTAAACTACCCCCATTATGCTGACATAAATTAACCCCTGCAAAATAACACAACTCGGCTGCTTTGGCTCGCCAGTGTTCCGTATGTGTTTGCATATATTTAGCTTTTCGATATTCGTTATTTGCGCGTAGTACGCCTAATGCCACCGCTCTCGAAAGACAGTCGGGGACATTATCCACATTAATTACGTCCTTTTGTAAATAGTCTGCCAAGGGTAAATACGACGCATACCCTGGCCACGGCAAGGATCTGTAATGTCAACCCTAATAGTAATATTATCACCTAACAAGAATTTCTCGTTGGAGTTTAAAACATTTTCGATTTTTCTAAGCATACTGTCCGTTGTAAGATGTGCTCGTAATTGAAATGGGATGTATACAGACTTTCCTACGGTGCAATTGGAACTATCGCGACTAAATCCAACTTTAGAGTAGGAGTCGACATCGTGCAGTAATTTATCCATGGTAAACTGAAACAAATTAGTTACAAACTCCTCATCATCACGAATCGTTGTTACAATAGGTTTAATTGTTATTTCACGACCTCGTAGAGGGTAATTCGGATAGGTTTTAGGTTTTTCGAAAATAATTTCAAATTGAGTGTCACGTCCAGCACCATATATTATACTCTTACTATGGTCTTGCTTCCACTTTTCGACATCCATATTCGAAGCACTATACAGCACATGATCACACATATAACCATCACAAGTAACGAGTTGAGGTACACTATCAGGATCAATGTCATCATCAACGCCAAACGAATGGAGATCGAACCCAAAGAATTCACTAGCTTCCCGGGAAATGAAACCATCGTAGTCCGGTATCAAGTCAGTATAGTAACTCCAAGCCAGTTCTTTACTCTCAACACTTCCGAAGAATCCGTAATACCCCAAATCAAGAATGTCTTGGGCACTTGCACAACATTGTAAAACGGCTTCTTCATCGTTCCAAAAATAATAGAGGAGATAATGCAGTAACATATCAGGGTCAGATTCGTCAGCTTGGAACCCCACCATTTTGTAGTAGCACAGCGATCTCCAGCATTCAAGAACAGTTTCAGGATCATCATACCCTTGCATTTCCTGCATAGCAAGCAAAACAGCGATAGGATTGTCCACGACTTCAAACGTACAGCAATGAATGTCTCCAGTAAATGTATATTACTTCGTAGTGATTTTACACACTGTATGTACA
>JAGDQP010059072.1:497-12443 GCA_022664845.1 Lepisma saccharinum | reverse complement strand
AGAGAGAGAGAGAGAGAGAGAGAGAGAGAGAGAGAGAGAGAGAGAGACCAATTAGTAAGGTACAAAGAAGCGCGATGGAGGTAGAGAAGAGGGAAACGAAGCGAAAGAGAAATTTCCCAATCCTCCTACTATCAAAAACAAGACGATTTTCGGCTTATTTGTTTGAGTCGCTACGTGGTACTGAACTCTAGAAACTTCACATAGACGTACACATATACACATTAAATCAATGACACATACAAACACATAGGCAATAAACAAACCTAGAGAAAAGACACGGATTTTACTCAATGTAGGCATTGTTAAATAATGCAGTGAGAAAATCCTTGTTGCTAGGGTGAAAAAGAGGTTAAAGCAAATAGATATAAAAGAAAAGCCTGGAGAATCTCGTCTATTGCTACTTCTTCTGTGCTGTAAAAAAGTTAGTGCATTTTTGTACACTTTAAGAACATATTTTTTGCTTTCCCTCTGAAATTAATCATATTAGTTTTTCCATAAATTCCTTTATACATCCCCACTTTCGATCGCAAGTTTTAAACATTTTCGTGGACCAATAACAGGCACTGTTCCACATCCACCGTGGGAGATGTCACCCTCAAATTCTCGAAAAGGCCGCCCTCAACTTTAAATTTTGTACGGTTAACAACATCGATATAAACTCTGAAAAACTTTACTTATACCCAGATACCCAGTCCAACTTTGGCTTTATACCACTGTGGCAGCCCTTAATTAGTCAGTGCTTAATAGGGGAGCCCTTTGACTGGTCTTCCAATTAAAGGTGGCAAAGCGTTGTGTTCACAACGCCGAAGCTCATCAGAACCATGGCAAAATCTCAATTTTGTTGCAATATTGAATAGAAAGATATACGCGTATAACAACAGTTGAGGCGTTACCACAGCTCGAATGAAGTGTTGCCAAGAGTAGTTGATCACTGGGATAATATGTATGCCGCCAGGTGATCAATGATTAGTCGATGAGTACTTCGTGGTAGAGCTGAAAGAAACAAATTACAAATTCGTTTTTGCAAGAGTTCTCCTGGCTTAATACATCACCTGTAATTAAATTCTGAACACTTCTCACTTTCCCGACTTCGTCTATTTACTTATGGTTACAGTGCTACGTTCATGGCAAAGGATAACTCGTCGTTTTTACTATGGAATTTATTTAAACGAAAATAAAAATACTACAAAGGAAAGATAGAGAATTCATATATTGATCAATACTACCGTTCTATAACAGAGCTCTAAGTTAAAACAAATACAATTTGCAGTATTGGGTTGATACTTTGAATCTACGTTCCCAACCTTAATAATCAATGATTCTCCTTGATTCCTGATGTTGCATTTTCATAGAAGGTCCAATAATAGGACATGGTTACGAATGTGTCATGAAGTTGGGGAACTAGTGGGGAGAGTAAGTAGAAGTCAAGCGCGAAATGTTAAGTCGAAAGACAATCCAATATATTAGAATAATTACAAGTCGAAATGTTCACTCACCTGAATCCTGTAAATGAAGTCGTCTGAGACACTCGTTCGGACTCCGGGTGATGGAATGACATAAATATTTCTATGGGTGTGGGTATTTAAATGAAGGACACATGCCACACCTCGGAAGTTGTGGTTGTGTGACAAAACTCTTTGTGATTCGAGCGCCTTCCATCGTTGATGTGGTAAAAACATGATTTTGATTACTTCTCGTCAATTCAGTTGTTTGACATTTTGATTTAATCTTTTGTTTATTTTGGTTGATAATTATAGACTATTTCAGCCCTGGTGAACTGCACATCTTCCGAGTGATTAGCTCTCTACAGGAAACCCAGGCAGATCTGTGTGGCTTTATATTTTGGCAACTTCGTAGTTTGTCAACCCACAATTATCTAGTCAATCTCACCTTCAGTAAGAATTGACGTCGTTGATGTTACAACAGGCTTCCTGTTGTCTTGACTAATTTGCCTTTAGGAGTTATAATTAACCATAGCTATCGCTGGTGCATAATAATGACATAGTCAGCTCATCCTGTTTATTAAATCTACCCGAAGATAAACAAGCCTCCTGGCAGAAATGTGAGTCCAAAGCCAAATATTTTTTTTTTAAATTAAAAAAAGTGAAATAAAACTATAGAAAATTAAGGGAATGAATTTTGACTGCAACAACCACCACCTCTAAATTTGAAACCGAGGTAGAATCCTTTGACTCGTAAAACGTTGGTTTGATTTTACTTGCTCTGTATCCATTGTCTTTGAGGTGAAATCATCATCTCAGAAAAAAAAAGCAAAGAAAACCTAACGTCAGATTTGGGTTCACTTATCCCGCAATTTTCCATTTCGTAAAACTAAACACTGGACGTACGTCACTCTAATTTCCACTATTTTCTTAATTTCCAATACACGTGCAAAAACCCGAAAAATTGAATTTGAATCTTTTTCTTTCCCGTATTTTTCGTTAAAGTAATTTTCAAAATTTCATTTCAAGGAGACTGAAACATGCTTTAGAGATTTCCGAGAGCTTAGCTTAAGAATGAGGCTTACATTCCAGCTCATCGTTGTTCATTCCTGTTTCAAATTCTTTGTCTTGAAAAAGTTTCTGCATTTTCGACCCCCACTAAAATACCCGCTGCAAGCTTTGCATTTCTAATGTCCGGAAACATTTTTCCGTATGTACTCAAAGGCTCCACCATTTTTACCCAAGAACTTTACAAGCGAGGTCACTAATTCAAGAATGGCAGATTAAACCAATGGTGGATGAGCAACATTTTTGTTCACCTGGGATATTTTGCTTCCTGCAGGGCAATTTTCTTCTTATATAGTGAACCCATACTACTTATGGTTAATATAGAATGGAACTTATTACTCCATATTTCTCTTTCATTCGTACTAAATGGGCAATAGGAATGGAAGGTTGCCGATTATAGTTTTACATAACTGCATTTTTAATTATTTAGAGGAAGAAGACGATATTCGCTGGGGCTGTGTTTCAATCCAAGTTTACTGAACAGACCAGACAGATCGCTGCACACATACACACATGGAATTCTCCACCGTAAAGAAACATGGAAATTACTTGCTCCGTTTCCTGTACACTGAAATGGACGTGCCAAAATGTCAGTAGATTTCACTGTTGAAACCTGGAACCAAAAAGTTGGATCTCTTTTATGGTCAAATTAAGGCAGCGCACAGTCAGCAAGTGTTTTGTTTTCGGTTTTAATGTTGTGTTCATCTTACGGATCATATTACTCCTCATTATCTGTAATACCCATATCCAGAATAGTGGATGGTGCCGTGTGAATCGACAGTTCCGAACCATGAAGTACAGGTTACATTGCAGAAACCACATCGGCATATTTAATTCCGTTTGTTTTTCAAAAGCAACCTTGAATCTTGGTTACACATAAATATGTCAGTTACATGGTTCATTCGTTCTAGCAGTATCATAGGATTCTGAATTTCATTGTCCGATTTTTTTCCTATCATCCACTCCGTTATCGTAACAATATATGAGACACAACACATGAGGGCCCATGATTTATCCTGGTCGCCTAGGGAACACCAGAAGTACAGAACACACAGAACAGAATGTTTTTGGCTGATTTATACAGCCACCACAATGTTGATACAGTGCTATCTCAGCTAGCTCTAGGAAAAAGAAGAAGAACTGGACGAAGGTGAATAATGATACCTAATTGCACCCAGGTTCAATGCAATTACTAAACACAAGTTAAGTGTGCTGAAAAGTAACAACACGGGAAAACATTAAGAAACACATATTGGTTTATACGTTACAAAATGGTTGTTATCTTGTGTTATTGGGGCTTATTTAAACCAAGAAACTCCGTGTCCTTATGCAACTTTTAATACACTGAAACGTTTTGGGTTGCATCACCTAACAGGCTTTTTGAAACATGTTTAGATCTTGTCACTTTTTAAGATTCTGCAGGTTGTATTCATTTGGCAGAACCGTTTTATCGTATAGGGACCTCGCGCAGTTTCCCAGGATCCTCACGATTGAGTGTGGCAGGGACACAGGGTGTCCCATAAATATAGCGTGCTCCATATATATGTAAATATAAAATTTACTTCAAAAATTGAAGAGAAGTCCTTTGAAAAAATTCCGAAATCCAATTAGTTTCGGAGCTCTAAAGCCAAGGCGGCATCGTCACAAATGACGTCATATATCGACAAGTAATGACGCAAGTGGGGGATGGTCTAGCAAATCACACTCGCAGAAGTATCCAATGCATGTATTTAAGTTATGTTAACGATCAGCGAATACAGGTTAGAGGGCATTTTTATGCTTGTCCTACTGAACCATATTTAATTCTTCGACAACTAACTTCTTAGGTTGCGAAACCTGTCTGTGCGGCACTCCGTCAATTAAAAACATTACTTAAATAAATATATTGGTTACTTCTTCGAATGTGATTTGCATATGTCGTCATATGTTGAGTTATAACGTCATTTCTGACGATGTCGCCGTGACTTTCCGCGCTTATATCTCCGAAACTAAGCAGATTTCGGATTTTCTTCAAATAACCTTTTCTCTAGTTTTGATGTACGTGTCACACTCAATCATTAGGATTCTGGAAAACTGCACAAGGTTCCTATACGCTAAGCCAGTCCTACTGAAATAAATACAAAATACAGAACTTTGAAAAGTAAAAAGATCTAAACATGTCTCCACAGACTATTAGGTATGCAACCCAAAATGTGTCAGTGTATTAATGGCTGCATAGGCATACGGCGTTTTTGGTCAAGGGAACAACCATTTTGTAACTGATAACTCAATACTTGTTTCTTCATGTCAACAATAAATACTATTTTAATAAGGGGCTAAGAATATTTCTAAACCATTTATTGGAGCTTACTCGATAATTTCGTCTCTCTCAGATGTAGCTCAGTCGGAATATCAATGGGGTAAAAATACTTAAAAATAGCCCATTAAAAGAAGAAGTGCTGTAAAGAAAATGAATTTAATTCTCTTATTATTGTGTGCGTAGTGATGGGACTTGTTTAATGAAGACCTCAATTTATAAATCGAATGTGAAATAGCGATAAAAGATTGTGTGGCTTTGGCAACGAACTCATGTATTTTGTAAATCATATGTGGCCAATGCAGTTATATAAAAACAATGATCAATATAAGTTGTGTTTAGTGTTGATCTATGAAAGGCTGTGTTCTGTTAAGTGAGGTCCAGGTGGCGTCGGAGCTTTAGTGTGGTTAGGGTCAATGTGGCAACCTGATGTCGTGAAGATTTCAAGGAGAAATTTACTTATAGTTACATGACGGAAAGAACAATAGTCTTGATATAATTCGACAAGTGTTGATCTACGATGTTAAGATAGCGTTGGTTTGATTAGAAATCTACCCATAATAAATAAGTCCTACTTATAGTCATTTTTATTTAATAATGTGTACCATTAACACTCGTTTTACATCCTGTCAAGTTTGATTTTAACATTGAGTTGATCCGCTGATTGGTTTTCACTTTAATCGAAAACTTTAAAATAATGTATATATTGACCGTAGCTGTTGAATCTTTATCTCCAACGTCAGATTACTGGCACCTTTATAAGTTCATTGCGAAATATATTTGTTCTCGTGGTTCTAGAGTAGACAAGCAAAATTACCTAACTGCCAGAATTTATTTAAATGCAAGCGCCAATGCAACTTTTTCTAGCCTAATTCTTTCCCATTTAGTATGTATATGTAGCAACAGCAACACCTGTGCGTCAAACTCGAACGGCGCCAGTCTCTTTGCTATTTCTCACAAAATTACTTTCTGGCTCTTAAATCATGCTTTCGCTAGTCGATGTTACTCTCAAGCTTTATTTAAATTTCTTATAATAACGACTTGAAAAGCTAATAAATAAATTTATTTTTTTAACTCCAAATTTCTAAATATGAAAATGTTTTTCTAAGTCTCTTTACAACTTAGTTTATACTATTTGAAGTGTTTCGAATTAGTCTTCGTTAAAAAAAAAAGTCATACTAATTCAAACTGAATTTGTTTTTAACTTTTTGTGAACACAAACATGGATTAAAATACAAATTTACACAAATCTATTACTTAGGGAAATCATAAATCATTTCTGTTATGCTTATGTTTTTCATGCGACTACGTTCTTTTATGTTCTTTCCTGAATCTAGTTTTTCCTGTTGCATCATACTTGTGTTTTTTTACTTAGTTTCAATTGGACTAAATACTGTAGCTTCATGTAACAGTACTTTAGTTTCAAGACAGAGCCATCTATTGTCATTTTTATGCAAAACGGCCAGATTTCTTCATAGAATCCCGAATATTTGTTTTGTCCCCACTATATGTGTGTATGTGTATCTTTTTGTGAGGGTTTTTTCTTTCCTTTCTGCGGCGAGCCCTCGCTGTTTGCTAAGATATCTTGACACCGTCATACTTTATAATAGTTAATTATATAGAAACCCAACGAAACTACTTAAATCCTCTAACTTTGGCTTTACACCCTCCAAACTAAAAATTCTGGCAAAATCTGTGGATGTAATGCATAATGTGATGTGTAGAATATCAAATTTCACGGTGCTATGGGCCATGGGGAGAGTACCTAAGGGGCCCGGAGATGACAAACTATGTATTATTTTTCACAAATAATAATGACTACAAATAGTTAATAAAACCATAATCAGCTTTTCCATTGCTAACTCACAAGAACATTATTATTATTATTATTATTATTATTATTATTATTATTATTATTATTATTATTATTATTATTATTATTATTATTATTATTATTATTATTATTATTTTAAAAAGCACTATATATAAATTAAAATATATAGGAAGAAGAAAAGATAGAATTCTGGGAGCATTTGAGCCATGAACTTCGCAACACACTCACAGTGGAAACCGTTACTTGAATGGACATGTAGGCAGAAGCAGAGAAAGAAATGAGAGACTCAACGGTGGCTGGGATGTGGGAGATAGAAATGAAGAAGGAAAAAGATTAATAAACTTTGCAACAACGTCCGATCGTCAACCTCCAAGAGTAATGCTAAATCAAATCAAATCGATTTCAGCCTGTGCCGAAGTTAACATCTTATGGAAATTAAGAACTGTAACATAATAAATGATAAAAGCCTGGCCCCGCAACATAGAGATATAAGTGTGGACTAGTAGTTTTCAAGTAGAAATAATCGAAAGCCGCGACATGGAGAGCCGTAAATTAGATGTTGCAGACTTAAAGAGTAGAAACTAAGAACATTGTTCAAAGAAGAGGTTTGGAAAAATAAGTCTACAAGAAGAGGATGTTCAAAAATGCTGGAAGGTAAACAATAGAATCATGCTAACGGCCGCAGAGAATACTTTGGGTAGAACTTCGTGAAAGAGACCCCCCTGCAGGAAGATAGACGTGGTGGTGGGATGAGAACGTCCAAGAAGCTATTAAAGCGAAGAGTAAAGCTGAAACAAGATGGGATTCTTCAGGGACAGAATTGGATAAATGTAGCTTCAGAGCTGCTAATAATGAAGCAAGGAAGGCAGTGGTTAGAGAAAAAGCGCAAACTGGTGATGAACTGTATGAAGAACTTGAAACACCATGTGGAGTGAAGAAGCTATACAAGTTAGCAAAATCCAGAGAAAAGGCAACAAAGGATATTACTCATATCATGTAAATTAAGGATGACAAAGGAGTAGTGCTTACCAATGAAGACTGAATCAAAGAGAGATTGACGGAATATTTCCAAACGCTCATCAATGACAAGAAATCCGAGGAAAGTTCTTAGCAATGGAACTTCAAATCTTAGACACACACCAAAAATAAGCCAGGAAGAAGTATTAAAGAAAATAGAGATCTGAAAAGCTAAGGTCCTGATTGCATATCAGTACAAGCGTGGAAGGGTTTGAGACCACGCTTAGTTATTGTATGTGATCTGATGAAAAAAAATACTATGAAAATGAAAACACACTGACTCAATGGAGGGATACTGTTATTGTACCAATGTTTAAGGAGAAGGGAGATATGCAGGATTGTGAAAACTATACAGGAATCAAAATAATGTCGTATATGATGAAGATTTGTGAGAAAATTGTAGAAGGAAGATTACAAGAAGAAACATCAATAGGAGAATAATAATTTGGATTTATCCAGGAACATGTTGAGAAGCTTGAGGGAGAAAGGAGTACCAGATAAATATGTAAGGATAATCCAAGACATGTATACAGAAGTTAGAACTCATGTAAGAAATAGTGTGGGATTGACACAGCAAATTCTGTTATGGCTGAATTAAATTATGGTTCAGCCTTAAGCCCGTACCTCTTCAACGTAGTCATAGACGTTATAACTCAGGATGTGAGAGACAAAGCCCCCTGGTATATGATGTTTGCCAATGCAGTACTATGCAGTACTAATAGCACAAAACTTGAAAGGAAAATAGAGAGTTGGAGGAAGTCTCTGGAAGATTAAAGATTAGTAGAAAGAAAGTTGAGTACCTTTAGTTTAATGGAGAAGTAGGGAGAAGTAGAGATTATGTTGTAAGAAGAAAGGTTGAATAAAGTGAAAATATTTATACATTTAGGTTCATCTGATGCTGCGAATTATGATTTGTACTCGGAAATAGCACACAGAATGCAAGAGGGATGGCGAAATTGGAAGAAGGTATGTGGCACTCTCTGCAACCACAGAATCACGGTGAAGAATAAAGGGATGGGTTACAAAACAGTGGTTAGATAAGCAATGATGTACGGAACAAGAACATCGTCAATAAAGAAAGCACAAGAAAATAGATTCGATGTTACCGAAATAAGAATGCTACCCTGTATGTGCGAGATAATAAGAAGAAACAGGGTGAGAAATGTGAACAACCAAGAGTGTAGAGTTATCTAAGAAGATACAAGAAAGAAGTTTGCAGTGATGAGAATAAATGGCTATGTAGTCAGAAGAGTAATGGCAATGGAAGCGAAAGGCAAGAGAGGTAGAGGGAGACTAAGAAGGAAATGGATAGATAGGGTTAAGAAGGATTTCCAACAGATAAGTCTGTCAAGGAAAGAAGTTCGGGACAGTGCTTTCGTCCTGAGTCACAGTTACCTAAACGACTTAAAATAAATTGAAAAGGACAGGGTTTTGTGGAGAAAACTGATCAAAAACGCCGACCTCACATAGGTGGGAAAAGACAGAGAGAAAGAAGTAGTTAAAAGTACTAGTAACAAAAAACAAAATAAGGAAATCTGGCAGCAGAGTGTTGCAAAGTTTAGGAGATATATGGGCTGGAAATTCCCAACCTATGCGTGTATATGTGTTAAGACAACTCTAGAAATTTATGAATGGAATAACATAATAAATTCAATTCAAGTTGTGTGTGAATAATGTAACACCAATATTACAAAAAACATAAATTGTCCACACAGTGTTGCCAATAACAAAAAACCACTAATACCAATTCAGTAATATTGTTATATGTCGCTGCTATTTGAACAAGACCGATGTTGTTTTGTTTTTTTCGTAGAAAATTTGTATGGCGCAATTTGATATACCATGTTGGCTCAAGGAGATAGGTACGTAGAAAGAGTACACATATCGCGGAAAGAGAAGGGGTGGAATAAGCTCCTTTAGTTGCATATTAGAAACAAGTGCAAGTGGTTATATGCAGTGGTCATGCTAAATATACAAGACTGATGTATATAGGATTGATGTATACAAGACTGATACAGACAGCTGATGTTTTTTGATTGCGACTCGTTTTATTCAAATGTGAATATTCTAGTGGACACGTAGAAACTAATCCTATGAGTTCAACGACAACTCACATTCACAATTATATCACAATCTAAATTATACCCAACTTGAGCAAATTTTATGTTTATGAGAATGTGGGATACACGGGTTTCTAAACGTAGGAATTTTATCATCAAATTGGGGAATAGACAAGGAATCTCCTCTAAGCAATATTCTTCAACAATAAACTTCACTCAAATAGATGTATTAGGTGCGACTTTAATTGCGATTTTTGTTTCGAAATATGACGTCATTTGTGACGTTGCCACTCGTACTTGTACTTCCGAAAATATGCATGTTTTGAAATATGTTTTAAAACGAACTTCTTTCCTGTTTCGATGCAAGGATTCGACGATGCAATTTATGATCATCTCTTTTGAAACACCCTGTACATTATCTTACCTCCATTTTTTTCTGCTTATTGGTCTGTAAGAAAGCGAATTGATTTTTCTGAAATTTTAAACTTTAGTACTTGCTTTCCTGTTCTCGTAATGAAAATAGAAACAATGTATGCTCTGTAACGATCCAAATCAAATCTTGATAGCTTATAACTTCTTCGTGGCTTTACATTAATATAAAAATAATTGGCTTTGTTATTACCGAATTCACCTACATTTTGATATTTCTTCCTCTTTTCTAAAAAATATTCCTTCAGGCATGAGTTCTATACGTACCCACACTCACCTCCACATACTCATATGTATAACTTTTTTCTTACTTGGCATATATCATTAATAAAGTTACAATATAAACGCAATATTATATACGTATCCATTTCCACAAGAGTAAATAATGAAGGAAAAATTTTTTTTTTTTCGAAGAAAATGTAGACATCTTCCATTTCAACTCACGTTTGAAGAGAAAAGTTTTTGAAACTTTTGATTCGCTAAAAGGAGAGAGTCCAATTAGTGAGGTACAAAGAAGCGCGATGGCGGTAGAGAAGAAGGAAACGAAGCAAAAGGGAAATTTCCCAGTCCTCCTACGATCGAAGGCAAGACGATGTTAGGCTTATTTGTTTGAGTCTCTACGTGGTATTGAACTAGATAAATCCACTCAGACGCACACATATACACATTTAGTCATTGACAAATATACAAACACACAGACAATAAACAAACCTAGAGAAAAAACACTGATTTTTCTCAATGTTGACATTGTTAAGTAATGCAGTGAGAAAATCTTTGTTGCTAGGGTGAAAGAGAGGTTAAACAAATAGACCTAAAGGAAAAGGTTATGGACAATCTCGTCTGTTTCCTACTCCGTCTATGCTTTAAAAAAGTGACTATAGTTTCTTTACACCTTAAAAGCATTTTTGTACCACCACACCCTCTCTTCACGGATTAGTCAACTTTTCGTCAATTTCTATATACAACATCGCTTTCGATGAATAGCTCCAAACATTTTACTGCACTCATAACAGGGATTATGCCAGATTTCCTAATGGGGGATGCCACCTCTAAAATTTGCAAACACCTCGTATTCAACTTTAAGTTTCGTACGGTTAGAACGTTGATAGAAACACTAAAATCTCTATTTATGAAGTACTAACCTAGGAATTTTGACTTTACACCTCCAAATTAAATATTCTGGCGAAATCCCTGATCCATAAAACGTTGATCCTCTAGTTGACTTTCTGCTTTTTCATTGTCTGTAACGTGGAAATCAGAAAAAAGGAAAACTGACTTCAATTTTTTGTTTCTGGACCTTCATTTATTCTGACGTTTTTCATTTTAAAGGAAACATTTACCTTCCTTTAAAAGAAATGTTGGACTATATGTACTAAGTCTTCTGAGTCTTAGATGCCTAAAGGCCATAAGGTAATGATGATGATGAGAAGGAAATTTAAGAGTTGTTTGAGTGAAATACATCTACAGATAGATAGATATGTGCATCTAACTGGTTCTAGGATGTATTTGGCCACAAAAGTCCAACATTTGACTGAGGAATTCTGTAGCGTAATCGGAAATAGCAATTTGCCTTATCTTAAAAAAAAATATAGGAAATCCAAGTTTTCTCATAAACTGAAAAATCATATTAATTTAAAATTATTTTCTATGAAAGCTGAAATTAATATTTTCTTACAACATGAAAGTGGAAACAATTGAAGTACAAGATATAATATCAAGGTTTGAGAAGACTGGGGGAAAATGTTAGTTTTCCATAAACTGAAAATGAGAAACAAAGTTTGATGAACTTCTTTTGCAAAC
>JAGDQP010059070.1:0-12443 GCA_022664845.1 Lepisma saccharinum | reverse complement strand
TAAGTCGATAATGTTAGTTTATATAAATTCTCATGGTGCTCATGGCATTGCATTTATACCTATATTTTTCGTGTATGTGTGTGTGTGTGTGTGTGTGTGTGTAGGTGTGTGTGTGTGTGTGTGTGTGTGTGTGTGGTTAGTGAACTTTAGATTATCTAAAATCTGTAGTGTAGATAAGTTTTTGTTTTTGTTTCCTCTCTTTTAGTTTTTGCTTTATTTTGTTTACATTTACGAATTTCGTTGTATTATAAATCTCTTCCATCTTATAGTAGTGTTTACCGAAACTGTTAATTACTCTCTTTGTATTCATGGTTCAGTGGTATAAAAGGCCGTAAGGGCCTTAACTTCGCCATGTAAAACAAGACGTAAATAAATAAATAAATAAATTATGTCGAAAAATGTGAGATCTCAATTTATTCCAAAGAAATTGTACGATTTCGAGAGGTGATTGTAACTAGTTTGTACTGTTGAAAAGTACGTTCTATTTTTATATTTTTATTATTGTATTCTGCTGTTGAACTCTACTGACTTAGAAATAACTTTTTTAATCTCGTAATAAACTTTGAAGTGAAAATACAGTAGGTTGAATATAATTTGACTTGATAGCATAATAATATGTCGTTCATGTGGATTCCATAAGAACTACCTCTGGTTGGTTTAGATTCGCACATCTCCTTTCAGAAGTCAGTAAGGTAATGGAACGAAACATCCCTGTAAAGAGAGTAAGAGGAGATACGGAGCTAACGTTAACGTATCCAATTGACTGTAAACAGTTGAAGACCTGCTTTTGGAACATGGCTCACCTAATCTTGAAATCAGCATCCGTATTTACACATATCTTCTTACGATTCCACACTTGTTGCTGCAATCTCTCTAATTAAATTTCCTGCACTGTAAAAATGTAGATATTTTTTTTTATCTTACAGACATCTATTTGCATCTAATATGTGTTATCTTTGATATAATCGTATATACGTCTTAGATCAGTTCATTTTAAAGCATATTTCGTAAAGGTTTTACACAAGATATATGTTTCGGCAAGGGATTAAGCTAGCCGGGAAAGATGAGAAAAAAAGAAAGAGAGATAAGAACTGGGTTCTTAAACATTTGAGTTACGAAGCCCAGAACCAATTGTGTATGTTTAAGAAGTGCGAACGGAAAATATTGAATGAGGAGAACTTAATCAAAAGGCACTGTGAACAAATGATTCGCAAATAATATTGATCAAATTATCATTAAAACTGTCCACAAATCGTAGTTTGTAGGTACAAATTGCACTATGTTCAACGCTATTAAACACTACACTATGACATGAAACTTGTCTGGTTGTGAGTTGCAAATCGTTATCAGCAGTCAAAACAAGCAAATGGCGCCAAGGACGCAGTTTTACGGTAACCACAATGACAGCTAACGCCTCCTATGCACAAATTCCGGTTTCATATTCACACACTTGGTAATTAAACGTGTCATCTGATGTTAATTTACGTAGCAATGTTATAATATCTACCGTTACTTCTTTTTCTCCTTGCCTTGTAAGGGATAATCAACATTCTTAAACCACACCCTTCATTGGTTCATTGCTTATAATTTTTGCTATTGTAAAATTAACTGAATGTGTTTTTTGTATATAAATTCATGGGCTTATAATTGCACTGTTCCGGCTAAAATGTTTCTACAACTTCAGCACTAAATGTACATCCCATGATGCGTGTCATATGGATTAAGTTCATGATGTCGGAGATTGAGGATGGGATCTAGGATATATCGATTTCAAAGCGGGACTGTTATTCTGCCAGACTCCTCCAATCGGGGTATCACCCACTGCAAAAACTCTCAATTTTCTTAAAGGTTGAAAATTGATAGATACCCTGCAAATCTGTAATTCACATCCCTTCATATTCCACAATGGCTTTTCACAAACCAAATTGAAAATTCTGATAGAATCCATGACGTTACCGCATACTCTGTCTCGTCAGTCTCGCGTCACTTCGTGTTAATCAATTCAGTATAATAACCGTTTCAAGCCCTCTTACCTTAATAGCCTGTGTTAATACCTACTTCAATATTAAATATCTTTATGTAGAATCTGTCACGTTTTCCTTAATATTGAAATAATATCAGTAAATATGTATTTGTGGTCGTAGATGTCAGGACCTTACACTACATAAATAGTTAATGGACCTTTGTTATACTTATCGCCATCAAAACTGAATTAGGAACTTAAATTATGTTAGTTTAAGGTAAGTTGAAGTTCTGTCAATAGGAGTTCAAAAGTCTTTATAAGCGGCAATATAAATACATATATTTCACTGTCCTAGAAAAGAAATGGCGTCTAATGCCTATAAAATTTCTGCCAGTTTCCTCTAGTATATAGAAACATATTTCACCACTTGATTCATTGTACCTGGTATAAAACTAGTGCTTATTGTACCGATACTTCTATATACACATGCCACTATGGATATTCTTATGACGGGGAAGTAAGCCTTATTATCATAGACAACACAATGTGTTTTCCAGGTGAGTTCTGATTATATAATCCATAGGATAACAATTAATAAAGGGATACCTGAAAACAAAGTGTAAATACGTTCTTTCTTTTAAATTGCAAGAACGTAACTATGCGGTCCAATCATAATTTTACAAATATATGTTCTCTTTATTTTATTGTTGCAAGGCGAAATACCTACAATATATGATTGTTAGTTCGAAACAAATTTTTTGAGCTTAATATGCAAGCCTAACAATTTTAATTAAAACTGAAAACCTTGTTCATACTTAAAGTTGCTTAAACATTGCAATTTGTATAGCACATTCCTATTCAGAAACTGAGACTTGAAATATCTTAAGTAGAAGTGCCCGAACCTCTTTTTTTCTATTTTAGGTAAATCGACTAATAATATCTTTATATTATCACGTTACACATGTGCACACCGCGAATTTGTGATAGTGTTGCAGCTAATGGGCACAACAAAAACATATAACCGTTTAAAATGAGGTACTGTTGCTGAATTTTATGTATTACATGAACTGTGATTAACGCTGTGCGATATCCGGTTTTGAATATCGAAATTCGATATCGATCAAATATCGAAAATCAATCGGTATATCGAATATCGAAAGTTTGATAATATATATAAAAATATCGAAGTATCGAAAAATTAAAATATCGAAGTATAAAAATATCGAAGTATCGGAAAATATAAAAAAAATATCTAAGTATCAAAATATAAAAATATCGAAAAATATCAAAACTATCGAAATATCAAAATATCGAAGTACCGAAATATAAAAATATCGAAGTATCGATATATCGAATTCGATATTTGTAAAATATCGACATTTCGATATTCACAACATATCGATCGATATTTCGAAATATCGCGCAGTCCTAACTGTGATACATGTGCATAAACTTTTCTTTAAAACAATATACAATCCAGCGCCCGGAAATTTCTTGTAAAATCAAATACAAGAATCAAAATTCTGATAAAAATAAAATACAATGCAGCTTTGAAGAATACTAACAAACAGACCGTCAATGATATCGAAGCGAAACCGACACTGTAATTTTGTTAGAAGAATCTACGTTCTATAAATAATTATTTTGCAATAAAATAACTGCCGTATTAATTCCAAGGTGCCGAGATAGAGGCTGGAATATTGGTCGAAAAGTACAATAACTATATTTTTTATGATACAATCAAAAAGTCACTTCTGTTTCAGTTTCATTATAGAATAAAACACGACCGAGTTGCAGCGTTACTTCCCACATTGCAGCACTCCTCGCCATGGACGTATATAAGACATCTGTATCCCCGAAATTCAGATATGGTTTCTGTAAAATAGGCAAAAATATAAGAATATTTTTAAAATCTGAATTTCGGGACTACATACCAACTAAATACGCCCCTGGCGAGTGATTCAATGTGAGAGGTGACACTGATACTCTGCAGTTTCCTATTTCAGGACGAAAGTGAATCAGAAGTGACCTCTGTTGGTTGAATCTTAGGACACATTTTGTACAATTCGAATAATATTCCAGTTCGTATGTCGGTACCGTGCAGTTAATATGACTTTTCTCCTCGCGAGATTCTACGGTAGGTTTTAATATAATCTCATTGACGCTCTCTTTGTAACAGTGGAAAATTAAATACGTGAGCCCCTAGCTGGACTCGATCACGCGTCAGTCAGTTAAAGTTCAGTGTATTACTGACAAACAAATTGACAAGTAAAGACCATAATGTAACCGTGTACAGGGTCAGAAATGCGTATTTTGAACTCCGAAGACATAAACTAAGATACTCTATCTATTGACGCCACGCCACAATCACTTTTTGATTTGACAATTAGGAACCAGAATAACGGAATTGATTAAGAATGTTTCTTATTTCTGAGAAAGCGATTAAAATACTTGGCCTGTATTTGGTTAATATAATACCACCACCTCCTATTTCTGCACAAGTCAAACCGGAACTGAAAATATACTTTCAATAATGTAAAAGAATTATATCATCTGTCCAGTATTTTTGAAGTTCAGCTGCTTGAACATATACGATCATTTAGGTGAATAACATATACCGAAGTTTATCCGTATGTAATATAATTTGGATGATAAGAACAAAAGTGATCAAAGCCAACTCGCAAATGATAATTTGGAAGTAATTACGTAAACGGCAAGTTATTTAAACAATCTTATGTAACTAACTAAACGTTGTATGTGGGACTACAGATTCCAGGATTGTGCAAATAGTTGATTATATGTTAGAATGAACACTAACATTGTGGAAGTTAAACACAGCATATTAGAATTACTTACAAAGCGAAATTATGTCCTTCCAGCGATGTTGACGAAGTTATTTCTAGATAAAAGAACGAAAGGTTGTCATAGTCATAGATGCGGTGTTTATATAAGTCATAGATATAATAATGAAAGGGAATACGCAATCCATGAAATGTTCAGTGCGAGTCATCGTTTGTTTGATGTAAATAAACTAATTAGAATGAGGACGCTAAATGACGCACCAAAAGTAAGAGAAAGAAGCATATAATGTACAAATGATAAAGATAAATATCTGTACATGCAGCCGAGATGTAGTTAAAGGTAAAACACAATAATATTGTCTTGTAGATGGGCTGATACGAGTTCTATATTTTTTTCTGTTATAGATATTGAATGCAAGAGACAAACTCGAAAGTGTATGTATACCTTATGCATGTAAAACATCAATGTAAGTTTATGTAAGAAGGAACTTAATGATATAATCCATAGCGGGACGTTAGTCTCTGCACAGTAAATGTCTCCTAATATAACCTGCTTTTTATTTTAGCTATCGTCTTTCTTGCAAGAGTAAACACTGTTGGTTAAAGAATCTTGATGAAGGTAGCCTTACTCTTGTGCCAAGGCCAGAGTACCTCTAAGAGGGCATCTTTATCTCCCTGCCCCTTGAAGCAACCACACGTTGAGATAAGAGAATCTTATGTTCTACAGCCGGTACTTTAATGATATCACAGACTCATTAAAGTAGCGAAGTATTCAGCGCCCTATATAAATACTGATCAGGAGGATCTTAGTTTGACCAGAAAATATATACTTCATATCTATTTGATATATAGAGAGGACATTTACATCTAGGAATCCTGCAGATAATTGCAAATACTGGCCTTTTTGAGAAACATTACGGGATATTTCAAGGGACTTTCCTAACATTTTTAACAGTTATACCAAAATCTATTTTAGTCATGTCAACATATTGCTCTTTAGCATTGGAAGACTTTGCCTGGACCTGAGAGCCAGAACCACGTAAGTCGAATTTTGACGAGAACGTGATTAAAGTATATTTATACAATATTCGGAAAGAATTACATAATTGTTTTTTTATTATTCCTGTTGTAAACTTGTTAAATAATGTGAAAATGTAGGTCTACCGAATACTATGTTCATTTAGTATCTATGTCGAAGGAAATGTCTTTTTCCTCGAAAACAAAAATATATGGCTTACACGGTTCTGGCTCTCAGGTACAGAATTTGACACCTACCCTTACAATGGAACTGTTACTGGGTGGGTGATAACGCTCGTTGCCTTAAAATCTAGTGGTTCTGAATTCAATTTGCGGTGGTGGGACAAGTGGTTCTGGCCCAATGTTAAACTGTAGGTCCCGTCCTCATGACGCCATCTTCATTAAATAGAAAGCAATTGTAAACAACCATCGGTTCCCTTTCGGATCAAGACCTGCCTTTGGGCAAGACATTTATTACCACCTTAGTTTCAATATTTCTAGTGAAGTATATAAAGGTCTAAAAGATATGAGGCATGAAGAATAATTTTGTGTCTCAGTGCACAAATTACAAAGCGCGTCTTATGTTTTATTTTCTATAGAGCACTATTTAAGTTATATGTAAAGCTGTTGTAAAGACCAATTTAAAACTTTAATTGTGATTAGAATATTATTGGAATAGTTTCCAACTATATTATTATACACGTTTGACACGATTTCATTGTAGCCATCTACCAATACGTTTCGCAGTGTTTGGTCTTTAGAATAAATTATAAAACTGAATGAAACAACTGTGTATTCTTGACACCATTGAAAGCTTTTCGTCTCATAACAGATGCCTTAGAATTTAATATTCAGGAATAACCTCAGATATGGTCTATCTCATACAATTTCAACACAAATTTAATTTGTTAAATGAAATAATTAAAACGTTTATTACTTTTAATTATTTTATGTTTCAGTACAAAGAAATTCTGATTTATCAAAATAGCTCACATTAAACTCTTTTATAGTAATTTAAAAGTAAATTTAGAATACATTTTATGACAGAAGTTTCTTTTGTTTTACAAAAACATAGAAATTTATCTTTTTCAAATTGTAAAAAATTCGTTTAATTTTATTTCATACTTTCTTATTTTATTTGTACTGAATATATAGAGTTGATAATGACAAACAAACCTACAAAATGTATCACTTTATTGTTAACAAAATAGGATTTTAAAATATATTTCATGGTTTTATGGATTTGGGAACCCACAAAATGACCTTCTTTAATTTACAGTAGTTAATTTTATCAAACACTGTCATGGTATGGTGTAAATAGATCAACCAAGTGCCATACCACAAATCTGACAAAAGTACTCTTAAATTAATAAACGCACTGCGTTACTTTAATAGATAAAAAGAGTATTATCTAGTTTCAAACGAGAGCAAAAAATAACTCTTCGAATTACTACTTATTTTTAATATGCCACACCAACGGAATTACTGTAAAGCTAAATCCTATTTTCATATGTTAATCACTATTTACAAACAGATTTTGAAACAAGATATGCATAACTCCTGATTAAATATATTACTATTATCGGCAATTACAAAGTGTGTTTTACCATTTGGTAGTAAGTGAATTTAGGTGTCACAAATGTAATGATCAATTATTTGTTACATTCTGAATTGGTAGAAACTTATTGGGGCGAGGTATTATGTATCCAATAGCCACCTATTGACTACGTTACGTACCATATTTATCAATATGCAGAGTATGGATAACATTTCAATATCCCTTAGGAGCATATAACAAAAGAAAAGCAAGCTATGATCTCTAAAACAAAGAAAGAAAATGACAATTTTCCTTATCTACTGAAAAACAATTCGACCTTTAAGTGTCTTACCCCATCCAAGTATTACGTAGAATGACATAGCGTTATTATCTGAAAATAGTGCCAGAAATACCAGATTGTGAAGATACAGATCTTCCATAAGATAAAATGAATTTGATGGCCGATAACAGCATACCTTCCATAAGTATCCACAACGAATAATTCGCCATGATGAAATATTGCCAGAGGCTTGTAATCAATTTACACTTTCAGTTCTGAAATCTAATCCAATCTCCATGACTGGTTGTGGCGAGGTCTGGAAAATTAGTTTCTATGGTCAAACAGCTGTCCATAAGTCACACATCACACAAGTAAATGACAAACGCCGCCTCCCGTGTTGTACGAATCGTCAAAACTGAACCACAGAATTTGTGGACAATAGTTGAGTGGAGTAATGAATCATTGAATACAATGTGACGATTCGCTGGTAGGGTGTGGTTGTGGGGAATCCCTAGTTAACGATATTTACCAGCTTCTATAGTGCTGACTATGGAATTCGGTTAGAGTGTAGTCATGTTTGCCCTGGAAGGGGCTTCATCCCCTTGTTGCTTTACGTACTAACGGCATAGCACAAAACTAAGTTGATTTGTTAAGCACTTTCTTGCTTCTTATCACGAAAGACCACCTGGAGAAATGACCATTATGTCTTTCAACACGACCGAGCAACTGTTCGTACTGTAGAGAATGTGGGAGAGTGGTTTTACGACACCAACGTCCCACTAATGGATTGGGCTACACAGAGTGCAGATTTGTATTGGATAGAATACCTCTGGAATATTTTGTGCTAGACTACACCGATCCATATCGATACGTTTTTTTTCATTTCGGCACTCCACGAGGAATGGGTTGGCATTCCCCTGGAAATCATTGGTAACTTAATAGAGAGTATGGCAAATAATATTGAGTGTCATTAAAGTTTAGTGTATGTCAATACCGTGTTAACTGTCCGTGTTTCTCAATGAAAGGCGGCACAAACTTGTACTTCGTTTTCAGGTGGTTCTCTGGATACTTTTGATCACATAGTATAAAGTTTATCTCAATATTCGGGACAAAATTCACAAACGAATTCCTCAAATCAAAAGAATGAAAAAGTCCATATGAACATGGGTTGGATTACGCTTTGTTGGCGAATAAAAGTGTTTCCAACTTGCAGACGAAAATGTACTCCGGTCAATCGTAAATGCAATGAATATTTTGAATACATCAGAAACAATGTATTAAAATAAATTTTACTTTTCGGAAGGAAATTTATTACAATCCAGTGAATATAGGGGAGTTAAAAATATTATATCATTGGTGGCCATTGTTGTCAGACTGGCATGTCGTGTATTTTTTTTTCAAATAGCACTTCGTCAGTTTATTTGTTATATGGTATTTTCCTCCAGTGATTGCATGAGAAGCACAGAATGCAGTGTTGGAAACTGTAAACAAAATATGAGGTGAAATTTTTAGCATGTCAGTTTTCAATGCTTAACGTAATATTTCATATGTCCATTTTCAAAGTTTAATGTCATATTATATTAACAGTTTGCAACACTGTTGTCTGTACTTTACATATTGTGTTTACCCTGACTAGGGCAAACCATATATCCAATATACTGATGTTCTATTATTTTAAAAAATAAACGATATACCAGTTGCTGAAAATCCTTGCAAAATATAATCTACAAAAGATAACTCAGGATAATTTATTTGCGAAATATTAGCAACATAAAATACAGATGGTCGAACAGGGTACATGTGTCAAATTTTGAACTAGCATCTACCTTAAGAAAATCTATGGGACCACCATCGGCTGGCCTCAACGTGATCACCATGTGTCTTGGCAATAATCGTACACGATAACGTTAATTGAAGAATGCTAAGTCGAAGTAAAGGAAGCCGAATTCTTTGCCACTCCTCCTTACAGGCTTTCGACGTTGGCGGAGAGTGTCACACGGCGAGAATAAACTGCCCTTTTCAGTAGGCCAAACATGCAGAAATCCTAGGTCTGACATCTGGTGATTTTACCGGGAAAACGTGAAATGGAATAGCCTAGATGCCGGTGTCTGGTGCCATCTGTTGCAATAAAGTAGGGATGGAATCAGACGTATGAGATGATGCCTCATACATGCGCACATACGATTGATTCATTTCCTTAGAAACGAAGAAGGTCACCTACTTAAATTTTGTCAGAATATGTTGCTGAAAGAAGGCAATTGTACAGTTTTAGGTACCTGACAAATAGTTAATTTGCCTTGATAACAGTATCCTGCAATAACCAGAAATACCTTCGAGAAAAGATGCTTTGCAATAACGGGTGGACGGGACTTACATCGTGTAAAGTGTAAGTAATGGCTTAAATTTGACAGAGACTGATAAATAAACACATGCTTCATCTTTTGTGGCCACATATTTAAACTTTTCCGACGATAAATGGCATTAATAGAGGTGTCTTCTGCTGGGCTTCCTCTCATACCGATGGACCGCACTTAGGTAATGCCCACGAGTTTTAAAGATCTTGCGGAAGTTCAACTTTTCACACATTTTACATACTTGATTGTGCCACGTGGTGTCCTGCGGCCATCACACGTTGCGGATGGAGATTTTTCTAGAGGGCCATTCGACGCAATCTACGAGACACCTGGTATAAATGCCGTGCACTGTCGATTCCTAGTCCATTCGGTGGATGATTAAAACTTTCGGTTTTATGTCGATTAATTATGTTCTTTGATAGTCGTGGAATACAATACTCATCCACGTTCTTTGCACTATTTTGAATTTTAGATACTAACTGTTTGGCACGGAAATGAACAGCTACGTAGCCCTCCCCAAAACAATTTGACCTTCGGAGCCATGATGTACACAACACATACTTGTGACAGTGACTCACTACGACTCAACTGTCTTTCTCCTGCGCTTATAACTATTCGGTTCAGTCCATTCTCTGAGTGGGGAAAGATTCAAAATTGGACACACGGATGCGGATCGATCTTCTGTATTACCAATACAGCTTATTTTAGTATACATATATAGGACAATTCATATATATCTTTTTAGAGAGGTCCGACAATCATACCAGATAACTTTCTTCTGAAGGTAGCGAACGATGAAGGACAAACGCAGTACTGTCATTCCAGAAAAGGACGTTTGGTCACCATAACGCCTGGACTGTGCTGGACGTAATTTGTAACATTTTTATGAACGAAAATACAATACGTTTGTCATCATTGTGACTCAGTAGAGAATTCGTTTCTTCTAAATGTTCATAATTCACAAATGCTGTGGTAAAAGCCTATACTCTAGCGCTCCCAAAAACTGCAAAACTAACAATGCACGTCGTGGCCAAATCTTAAATAGCCTCGGTTCTTTTGAACAGCTACGGAAATGAACAACTTAGCTTAACTGCATATAATGAAGAACACACAAAATATCAATTTTTAATGACCATGCTAGAAACTAATATTCGCACATCAACATACTGTAACAGTACACATTTTACGAGCTATTAGTAATCACCAAAAAGACTTAATTAATTAACTAAAACAGCAAAACTTAGTAACTCTAAAACATATATTTTGTTTACTTTCGTCCTCTTCATTTTTGTCAAAAAGTTATATTTCATTATTAACACTTTCCTCCTACTGGAAGAAGAAAAAAACTATTTACAGTACTCAATTTTCCCAGTGCGATAGCTGAAGGGTTGTTTCTGCAATATCAGCCTTTTCTTTTGTCATAATTTGTAAAAGATTGTTTCGGGAGAAATGGCAAAGCGGATGGTTAAAACACATTTTTTTGGCTTTTACTGACCTTTTAGTAATACAACATCTGGCGGATATTAAGTAATTAAACAAGAAAATATGAAACATCCACAGTCTTATAAGGATCATGATACTCTTGCAGTTAACAGATGACGCGCGCAATCGGTAGTAAATGAACTAAAATTTTTAAATTAAAATCAGAGCGTACACTCTCTAGGTATTCGAATAAAATCCCACTTTCAGTTGGAAATAGGCTGGAAATATTTTCAGTTAGTCGAAAACCCTATGATTTTTATTTGTTGTGATACATTATACTTCTTCGTGCTTTTTCAGAAATCTTACCGTATATTCCCGATATGAAAAATACGTTAATCAATATTAATTAATCATTTATTATAGAAATAATTTACTTTTTGTATAGAACGTTTGGTATTTCCGTACATTCATGTGTGGTGTCTAAACCTTCTTGTTTACAATTTCTGGTAAATGCAGAACTTTACAAATCGTATAATGTACAAACGTATAAGCATTTAATATCAAATTTCATTTGAAGCACATCAAAGTAAACGATTGCCGCAAGCATATGCAAGATAGAAAGTTAGCACTGAAGTTTCCACATATACATATTCATTCTGGACTATTTGTATACTTAGAATCACAAAAAATGGCTTCGATGTCCAGAAAGTTACACGTTATGGCAATTCTGAACCCATGTTTAAAGCTGATTCAAAAGAAATATTTGTTTTTTTTTGTTGAAACTATTGCGTAACGATTTTCAATGTTGCTAAAATTTTGTCAACATTTTATGCTTAAAATATTTTCATAAGATATTTTAGTGAATCTGAATGCATACATTTTACAAGCATTCAGAATGGAGGATGTTGCAATCTTAGGGATTGTCAGGAACAAAGTGGCCATGGTCACAACATTCAACAGCCCACACACTTAAAGCTATCGGTCAGACACAACAGCGAGCTCTTGAAAATTACTGTTTTGATATTTATTGAAACTTGAAGAATGTAGTCACTATTTCCTGCTTTTCTTT
>JAGDQP010059069.1:0-12444 GCA_022664845.1 Lepisma saccharinum | reverse complement strand
GAATCTTGAAACTATCTGACATATTATTATCTATCAGTACTCTGCTTGTGGGGTTGCTGAGACACATCTTCACCAGCTCAACATTTTTTTCGGAATTCCAAATCGTATCAGGATACTGTATAGCTTTTCCCTTTTAATAAAATCATATGATTTCTTAAAATCATGAATAGCCGGTGAACCGTCCCATTGTATTCCCATTTCTTTTCCAAAATTTGTCTCAAGGCGAAAATCTGGTCCAACGTGGATCTATTTCTTCTAAATCCACATTGGTGATCTCCAATGATTTCATCTACGTATACACTTAGGCGTGTTGACAGAATATTACTTAATACCTTGTAACAGGTTGGAAGTAACGACATTCAGCGGTAATTATTACAGTCCGATTTATCGCCTTTTTTGTAAGTTGGAACTATTATTGACGTTTTCCATTCCTTTGGGAGCTCCTCCTTTCTCCATATAGCACTTATCAATTTATGTAGTTCCTTGGTTAGTGCCGTTCCTCCTGCTTTAATTAATTCGGCTGGAATATTGTCTATTCCTGGTGATTTGAAATTTTTCAATTTCTTAACCGACATTTCGATCTCGATCTCGCTAGGTTCGGGAATCCACGGTTCTGCGGTATGGATTTCAAATTCCTCTGTTTGTTCCCCGCTGTGTACATTAAGAAGTTTGTCGAAATAACTTTTCCACACATCGACAATTTTAGTCGGATCCGCCTGCAGATCTCCACGTTCATTTCTATTCATTCCTAGCCTCGGCTGGTAACCTTTTCTTAACGAGTTTACCGCTTTGTATATATCTCGTATATTATTTGTCTTCCCGTTTTCCTCAATCTGAATCTGCTGCGTTTGCCATACTAAGACACAGAAAAAAATAAGATCCGTAGGACCTCTCTTGAACCCTGGGACCCCCTATACGGCGGTTTAAAAAAAATCAGAATTTCACATTTCTGGTGATAGTACTGACCCGAGACCATATAGGCGGCCAACGCTTGGTCAATCCTAATTTACGCTTCAATACCTTTCAAACGGAGTATTACACGTCAAAATCGGTGAAGGGGTTCAAATGTTAGGACCTTTTAAACCCAATCACAGAATTTTCACAAATGATTGAAAAGGGCCTCTGCCATTTTGTCTGTCTTTTTGCTTTAGTCCAAAATGGTCGGTAACGGGGAGTTTTGGGGTAAACTGTGAAGCTTATTTTTTGATAAGAGTTACCGTTTTCGAGATAGGGTGCCTACCATGGTCCAAAATCGACCTTTCGTGTGAAGGCTGTACTTTTTTGATAGGCAGCCTTACAAAATAAGTGATATCGGTACAAAATCCCCTTCGGGGTAAAGGGAAGAGTGACGCAAGAATTCTACTCACAAAAGAAGTGTTATCCATTTTGTGAGTTACTTTCTTTGTGTCACTATTCGGGAAGGGAGAATACTAAGTCTCTTAATTTTAATTAATTTGGTTACAAAGGAAACAATTCCGCCATAGTGACACAAAGAAAACCACTCGCCAAATGGATATCACTTCTTTTGAGAGTAGAATTCTTGCGTTACTCCTTCCTCCCTTTACCCGGAAGGTGTACTTGTACTGATAAAGAAAATACAATAAAATATACGAGTAAGTAAGAGGTAGAGAGACTGTAACCTTCTGTAAAGCAACATACGTTTACATAGCACGAATTGTGATATACTCACATTTGAACTGAGTAGTCCGCCATTTTCTTCCAACAATCACGAATTTCAAATGCTTTCTATATCTCTGATAGTCTATATCGTTTAAAAGTTCATTTCCTATACTTTGAAGCAAGAATGAAGTATTTATATTAATTTGCTAAGAAGATATACTGTACCTACTGAAAGTTTACAGTAAGGTATAATTCAAGGTCCCAAAGCGCCTATTTGTTGTTTTGTTTTACGTGATAAAATCTGTATATGATACCAAAATTGCGTGCAAAGTTAAACTTCTTAAACAGTAAACGAGATTACTCTTTACCCAAACTAACCAATCTGGGAGAAATGCTAAAGTACTTCCAGCGTGATAAACTGTGCCATATTCGTAAGAGAGAATATATAAAAGATTATGGATATTTAATGAAGGTATTTATTTCAATAATTACTTAGCATCAGACTCCCATAAAGACCATTTGTTTTCAATGTGTCGAAACTTTTGTTCATCATGGCAGCCATTGTATACTGAATTCCACAGATCATTACACCCAACCAAACATTGCATTAATGATCAAAAAACACCAGAGTACCTCCTAAGTTCTAATTCAATATATTCTTTACATATATAACAAACTCACAAACCCATATAAGTAGCCACCAATATTGAAGTTTCGTTTCAGCTACCATTTTCGAAGATCCCATAATAATAATAATCATATCATCTTTGAAACAAACATGGCTCAAAACAGACTTTGTATTAAAAGAAAAGTGTTAGTTAATTCTTATTTTCAAAGCTTTCCCATTATTATACAATATAACAGTCGTTGGAAAAGTCTCGGCAAGACGAGTTAAAAGCAGTATCATTCATCCAGATCACGCGGTGTCAGATATGGTGGGTGTGGCGGGAATTTTCAACTCAGGGACTACCAGGGGTAGGAAGGTGGTTGAGGCATCTTTGAAAAGGTCTCGCCGCAATTTTTCTAAAGCAAAATTGATAATCCAAATAGGATGCTCGCTGCTGACGCTGCACAGTCTCCCGGCTGGACTACGCCTAACTTGTTTTGCAAGAGAACTCCCGTAACAGTGTGAACAGTGTAATAATGCTTCAGGCTCCGGATAGTTAGTGTAAGCACACTCTGGTAATGATACAAACGACACCTTTGTGAAGAAGAGAAGGAGCATACAGATTGCATAAACTGGGATGATTCTTCACCACACGCACTTGTGAAGGTAAACACTGGAAGAAACTGAAACGAAAAAAATATAGCCACAAGCAAAAAGAATGGGAACTTGACCTTTAAATCTAAAAAAAGAAAAAAAAAAACTTCCAAACACTTTCTCACATAAATTATCGTGTCTTTGACTCCAGGCAGATGTCAAGATTTCAAAAGAGATATTATATAATCCAATAATTTGACTATAGAATACAACAGAAAAAGAGAAGAAATGATGTCAGCTCTTTGGAATTCCTTGGGCATCATATATGTATATATCTAGCACATGTACCGCTCATGAAAAAAAAAATACTAATCAAGAGTTTTATTTACTTATAAAAAAAAGGGGGCTACGAGACCAGTCACGATGACGTCTAAGCGCGAATCATTCATACTAAAAGATATGGGACATTTATGAGCAACACCAATACCACTAAAAGATCGTATGTAGCAAACGTGTGAAAGTAGTTACGTTTAAAACATTTTGTTTTCTTTGTAGCGGTCACTAAGCAATTTTCGTGTTCACAAGTGTATGTAGGTGTGCACAGACTATTTATTGCCTAATATATTTTGAGATGTTTTGAACGTGTAAAGAAAAAAGAAGAAGAAGATGATGACGAAAATACACAGACAAAGCTTCAGGAGATAGAATGGCAAACAATGATGTTAAAATGAGATGAACTTTATGAGCGCTTGCAGTGTCAAAAGCACGAACTCATGTTCCCATGAAAGAAACTGTTATCAGAGGAGACCTTTAGCTTTCTGAAGCCTATTTTTGTGTGGAATGGGATTGTTTAAAGCGCACCTCACAACTGCACTCTTGCATCACTTTGCATAATTAGATTCATAACCAGTTTTATGCGAATTGCCAAATGTACAGAACTTTCAGCATAAGTATGACCTATATTGAACAAGATTATTACTTCAAAATTTCACCACCATGTGACACTAAGTGACTTAGAAGTGGTACAACTAAGACTGTGTAAATACACCTTTTAGCAATGTTAACAGCTACAGGCATTGAATTAAAAATATTAACTGTAATACAAATGCATTATAACTATAATGCTTAAATCTAAGAAGAAAACGAATGGGACTCGCATGTTTAGGTTTTCACATGTATTTAAATAAAATGCTGCAATTTCATAGTTGGTGGCCACTCGAACATTGAGTATATTGCTTTATTCAAAACCCGTTTGAGTCCTTATTGGTTTTTATTTATTTATTTCGAGTTACTGCACTTCGATTAACACCTAGCAACAACCAACAATCCAAAAAGTGTTAAGAAAATACATATATGATTATTATTTCATTAAATACGCACTCTATTTGACCAGCAGCCAGAAACATAGTGCCATGCGAAGGGATACCAATTACGACACTTCGTGTTATGAATGATATGTATTTTGCGAGAAAAACACGGACAGTATCTCCAGCGAGCGAAGAGGGTTAGTTAAAGTTAGGTTCGTTTTTTTTTATGTTACGCGAATGCACATTACTCTCACGCACTCTTCTCCATAAGCCGCAAAAATGTAGTTCCCACTTCACAGCATTTGTTATCGCTTGTAACTATACTTACGTCTCGCTTTCACTTTCTTTAAGGCTAATCTTATGTTTCCAAATCACACAAATATCTCATTCCTTCTGTAAATCTTGCAAAACCTGACCAGCATCTTCGGAAGCAGGGCCTTTCCGTTCAAGAAAATCGGGACAGACTCTCTACTGAAGGTAACAGTAAATTTAAGATTAGTGTACTTGTATGGTAAAAGTACAATTTAAGTTTTAAAATTATTTTAGGGCAATCCTGGACTTGTTATGAAGTTAAAAGCTACTACTGATTTAGTTAAAATAAATTGTACTTTCCTTTTTAATTAATTATTTAACCAAGACATTTTCAGTCACATTTCAAAAGCTTTCCTCCACCCCGTCAATTAGAAAAATAGTTCCGAGAGTATGATTTTAGAAAAAATGTTGCAAATTAAACCGATTTAAACCATCCAAGTTCCTTGAGATGATGTTCGATTAATTTTGAGTTCAGTCTGCAACTTTTAATAATTAAGTAATTAATTTACCTGAAAGATCTTTCTTATACATGTGAACTTATAATAAGCACTGAGAACAATCATCTTTCAAACAATAAACACGGGACAAACATGCAGAGGCAAGTAATACTAAAATGAATGAATTGTTTACCGAAAACTCATACGGCGCCATCTTGTACTGAATTTTCTGGGCTTGAAGATTGAAGATATGCGTCGGAGGAGGAATTAGTTTAAAAAAAAAAAAAATCCTTTATCATTATGTGTCAAGACTCAAGAAGCGAAGAAATAGAAAAATTAAAATTATATTTGTATGTCTCATAGAAATAATAACTGTAGTTTGATTCCTATACAAATAAAAATGTCAAATAATAAAATTTTCTTTATGCTTCAAATCTGAACGGTAATAACCGGGACAATCTGCGTCCCAATGAACATTGAATCGGGGCGTGGGACAGTATGCCGAATATCAGGACGGTCCCGACAGAATCGGGACAGGCTGCAACCCTGTTCGGAATTGCATCCAAATAAATAGTTCTTTATTGATAAGCAAACGCTGTGAATTTGTTTCAGTTTAAAGCAACTAGTTGCACGTGTTACTGTTGATCACTAAACTAGGGGTCGTATACGTCTCGTAAAATACAGGATCGTCCTTTTTCAACATTCTCTCCTTGTGTCCCGAGAAAGGTTGTCGGGACGCTAAAATATTCCGTATTTTGTCTACGGAATACGAACAACACGATAAATAGTTAGGTCAGTAGACACAACGCCGTCATAGCAACAACCTCATGCATCTAGCAGTGTTCCTCGCTTACAGCCAGTTCTACTTGAAGCCTTTTATATTCTACTATATTTGAGTAACCGTCAAAATCAATGTCTACTTATCACAATTTTGATGCAACATTTGAGTATAAACATGGCATTGCATTATTTGGTGTGCGTTCATGGAAAGGAGAGAACAATATTTTTAATCGATTGCAATTAGAAAAAGGTATTCGTTGGCATTAATTTAAAAAAAAAAATGAAGTTGGTTTCTCAGCTCTTGTACTTACTTACTTAATGCCATGGAGTCAGAGGCGAATGTCACCTTGCCCATTGATATTAAAGATGTATCAACATTTCATATATAAAGTCAGGGTGGACACACTCAAAGAATTATGTGCATTTGTAGACTTAAAGTACAAAAAGAAATTTCAGACTATTCTGGACTCGAAGATGTAGGCTGTCCCTGTATCTTGCACTTAAAGAGAATTAATGAAATGTATTTGAAAGTCCTATTTTCTGTCCGTTGAGAGAACATTTTTCTCATTGGAAACTTTAACAATCCAATATCGGGGCTAATACTACTTACCTTTCTAATGGTTATACTACAATTCTACCTTCGATGGCATTTCGTGGTTATCTTTAGAAAGTTTAGGCCAAACTTTTACTTTGGAAAATATTAAAAAGAAAAAGGCCTGTGAACAACTGAAGAAGTCATTCCAAGTACGAAAATAATGAAGTTGATTTGTTTGATGAGGTGATGCTGAAAAAGTGTATTTACGAGGAAAATATGGTTGAAAAGTTAAAACCGAATACATTGCATTAAGCTTGTCGCGCTTTTCTATTGTTACATGGCCTATAATAAGGTACTGCTACGTCAGTATCTTAACGAAGTCTTCTTCATCTTATCTATGAATAACTACTGCAACTTTAAAGTCATATTTTTATAGTATATTTGGATTATTGTCTACACCGTCTGGCGTAGAATAACAAATCAACAAACTGCTATTTTCAAGAGAACAATGCTTCTCAAATCTTACAGCCCAAATTCTAAACGTTACTTGGTAGCATTGCCAAAATAAAGAGTGCTAAAACAATAAAATACACTTTTATTAGTGGAAGGTGGCATGAAGAAAAAATATCCCGTATTTTTGAATGTACAAAAAATATATCAACTGCACCAAACAGTTTTCTTCAAATCCTGGAAACAAATATTAATAGCTTGATTTTCTGTTCCAGGTTAATTTGCTTCTTATCATAGCAGCCAGTGAAAACCACGGCGCCGCAGTGTAGAGCTGTGGGATTTTTGGAACTTCAATATCGCTGACAAATCGAAAAGTGAACCATGCATCGAACATATCATACAGAAAGATCTTTCAAATCGAATATAGTTTTTATATCGAAAAATAATTTGAAATAAAATATCATTCATTATCGAAAAATCATTCGAAATAAAATGTGAGATCGAATTGAAAATCGATCTATATCAATATTCGCTTTATTGTTGTACGATTTTATTGAATTTCAATATTTCAAATTATATAATATCGATTATCGATATATCGAAAATCGACTAGCTGCATGGGCGGATTTAGGAGAGAGACCCTGGGGGAGATTACTTTAAAAGCTATCGTTTAGAATGAAACATTTGAAGTCATTCTGAATTGATTGTGGGGAGGCAGTGCCCCCCTATGCTTCCCGCATAAATCCGTAAGTTAAATCGTCATTGTGTATAGTTTAAGAAAACTCGGAAGAAACGGGCAAAAGATGGTAGTGTATTCCGAACAACGGCGCCGCATTTTTTTTTATTTTTTGTAGTGTCTATGATAAGAAGCAAATATTAATGTCGAATAGGGAGTGAAGATGGCAGTGTTATATTTGATTTTAAGATTTGAAGAAAACTGTGTAGCGACCAACAGTTTGAGGTTAAACAAATTTAAAATTTTTACTTTAATAGAATTATGTGTATAATTTATTTGTGTTTTACCTAACTTAATCGCAGTAACTTAGATTTAAGTATTTTCTGGTCTAGGGCGCTCTCTATAAAATATCCGATATTGTGGCGATTATACATAATTTTGGTAAACTTGGCCAATGAATTTAATTATGTCAGTTTGACAGGAATTGATAATGACATATCATTTTACAATTTTCTCGTCCTCTTGCTATTTCGGGCCTCTATTCTGATCTGTTACACGTTGACTATATTTATTATCAATGGACAATATCGAAATTATTAGGACATAAAAAAATGACAGCTGACGTGACCGGGACTCGAACCCGGCTCTCCGAGTTGCCGACTAGGTATACTATCCATTAAACCATTACGGTACAGTCTCTGTGTAAGTTGTATGTTCCTCTCACCTAGACATTCTCTCAGCTCATTGCTGGCTACGAGGCCCAGGAACTCCGCTACATACGGAGATTTTTAGTTGAGGAATCTTCCTGCTATGATTCAGTGCGAAGGAATAGATATTCGGAGACGATGAAAAAAAAATATCTCCGCATGTAGTGGAGTGACTGGGTCTCGTAACCAGCAATGAGAAACTGGTGAGAAGAACATTCAACTTGCACAGATACTGTATCGTAGTGGTTTAATGGATAGCATACCGGTAACTAGTAAGTAATTCGGAGATCCGGTGCGAGTCCCGTTCACAGCAGCTGTCAATTTTACTGTGTTAATTTCAACATTTACCATACACAAGGTTATTTGTAAAAAGGTAATAACATGCAATATGATTATGATTGTTTTATATTTTAACGCTACTGAACAAAATTGTAAAGAACACCTGATTTTCACTACATAAGTCAAAATAGGTCTCTCTTTTGTTCTCTATTTCTGTATTACTCGAATTACGGTAGATACTAATACTTAAAATACAAATCATGAGAACTCATGATGGTTGTATGCTGTACAAAACATAGAAATGTAAACTACTAATTTTTTTAGCTTAATTCCAGTTTAGAGTAAACGCACAGTAAACTATCTTTTGATTCAATTTCATATTTTTCTTCGAACATTTTGGCCTAGATTCCACAAATCAGGGTTAATTGAAGGTTAATTTAACTCATGTTGTACTGTGCTAGTTTAGGAAATTTGACTGTGCTTACCCTATTACTAATTTACTCCTAAAATACTTGTATTTTAAACATTGATTGTTTTTTTACTTTTCTACTTGCAGCCGAATATATCAAACCCTGTAAAAGAAATGACAATGAGCTCGGAGATTGCATACGAAGAAATGCCGAAGTTATCTTACCATACTTGGCCGAAGGCAAGTATTTCTGATCATATGGTAGAAACAATGACAATTCCAGAATGTAAAATAGACTCTGATACGTAGTTTGTATTAACTAGGAGACCATTATATCTATGTTATAAATCTAACAACAAAAACAAATGTGAAATCCTATTGACCTTCGAAATTGTTAATTAGCCAAGAACATCTACTTAGGCTAGTGCGATAAATATATAGCAAGATATTAATCTTGAATATCCGATAAGAATACATATTATGTTTTTTTAGAGTAAAGGAGTTTGAGCCCAACATAAAGGAGAAATTAAAAAACACGTACTGCATTAGTATGAGCCTTACTTAGCCACTTTTATGATAAATTCTCGGAAAATACCTATCGGTTGCTGCGACATCTGTTAATGTAAATTTAATCACAGTGAGTTCGGGTTAACTTTTTTGGTATCTTTCGTCAAACATGCCTGTTAGTTTCTGACGTCTTTTGCTACAGTGTTTGAAAAAGTATGCAAAATTAGCACACCGCGGTTATCAATCATTAGATTTGGATCCGTAGTACCTTGTAGCCAATTTTGGCCACCAGCTCTTTGCTCTAAAATCTCAACTTTACCGGCGTCAAGACAGTGCTCCCGTCCACCACCATTCAATACCATATTTTATCTTGGTGACGAGAATACAATTATTTTATATTTAGTTTTGGGACTCCGTCGTACGTACTTCAGCTTCTTCAGACGCTGCCGCCGCAGACTGTGTATGTGAAATAAAATTGGTCGTTCGCCGCCGTTTCACTTTTTTTTTTTCATGCTAATTCATCCTAGTTCTTGGCTAATTTCAATATGAAGGTGCATTATCATGTAAAGTGCACGTAATTTATGTTTAACGCCAATAAAATGTAATATCTGCACTTTGGAGGTAACATACACTATGCCACTTTTCGCAACTAAAGCTTAGTTCACTGAATTGTTGAGTTGAGCACCACGCTCTGTTACGTTTTGCAACATAGTGTTCGGTTATCAATTGCGAATTCTTGTACAGAATAAATATTAACATAGTTGTGTATTTCAAATGTCCTATGTCCTGTAACTTAAACTGATAACAACAATCTGTAAATGGATGAAAGGAACCCACGAAAAAAAGGAATGTGTATCTTGGTTTTTGTAAACATTAATGTTTTTATACGAGATGAGTCAAAAGAATGGGAAATTTTAGAACGAAAATTAATGTCAGATGATACTAACATTAGAAACATTCATTCAATGCAGTGAATGGTACAGGGTATGTCGTTATTGAATTTCATTCCACTAAGTTCTTTGTTGAAGATAACATCAGATAGTAGACCACCTTCTCTGTGGATATTATGTCAACACACCGAACAGATGTCATGTTCAAAGTAGTAAGGACCTATATAACACCTCTTGATGACACAACACAGTTTCTTCAAAACTTCTAAGGACCCATGTGTTCATTGCACGTTCCGATGGAACACAACATGGCGTCCAAATCTTGAAATGACACTGAAATTCTCTACGCGCGGCCTCCACGCAGCAATTCTTGAAATCAACTTTGCATCGCAAAGGCACGCTCCACTCCACTGCTCCATGGTTACTAAATTACAAGACGTTGTGAGGAGCGTGTTGTATGCCATTCAGTGCTACCAACATTCGATGTTTACCAAGACACGATTAAAAAATTTCTCGTTCTTTTGAGTCACCTTGTATAATTAGTGATTTCTTTGAAAGTAATAGTTTGGCTAAAATTCAGTTTGGAATCGCCCTTCCTTGTAGTTACTAAATCTCCTTGACTTCAGAATTAATTTCAATTAAGTGTTTGAAATAATTGCCGTAGGTTTTCTTAATATCGTACATTTACACCATTGTTTAAGTTGTATGCAAATAGTATTTTTTTGGTAAATTTTATATTTACGATATCCACATTCTGATTACAAACACTTCCACACTAAATTAAAAGAGCGAAATTACGATCGATTTGAGCGGGAAAAGGGACCACTGTTTCATAGTGAGTTTTTATCGGAGGAAAGATGGGAAATTATCCCTCCAAAAAGATGGGATTTATGGTCCATTTCAATGGGGATATAAACATTTTTCTTTTCTTTTTTTGGTGAATTTCCATCTATTCAGATAAAGTTTTCATCTTTTGAATACGAAAACGACGCAATAAAATGTTGAAAATGTAAAAAGAAGAAAAAGGGAGTATTTATTCATAAGCAGAAAGAAAGAAAAATAATGTACTTGTAAACGAAAAAGAGTAAAATAAAACTGAAACTGGGAGATAATTGAACGCGGTACCTTCCTACCCCTCAGCCAGTAGTCCAACTAAACAGCGATAATGCACCTTCGAAATGCTCTCTTTCGTCTCGTGACGTACTTGAGAACAACGTTTAAAGATTTTTTGTGTATATCTTATCTCTGACGTCATCTGGTATATTTTTCTAACGGAAAAGTTTTAAAGTTTTGTATTATCATTTTTAATTAAACGCAACGCTATAAATTTCATAGTATAGCTTAGTCCTTCGATAAATTGGTTTGCATATACTTTTTATTATACGAATTAGACATGTACCGTGACAATATACGTATGCAAAACAATTGGTGTTTGTTATTCTCTGCATTAGAACAACCCTTGCTGATTACACATTGCCATTACTGTACTTTGCTCACTTGATACAAATAAGGTGTTTAGACCAGATTAATCTTGTGCATTTAGAAATAGATTAGCCGTTAAAGCCGACATTTACCGACCTTTTCCCTTTACAACGGAATGATTCTGATAAAGAATCTTTTTCAGTGGAGGACTGAGGAATATCTATAAATTCAAGCTGGTATATTTAGAAATAATATTTTTAGAAATAACATTTCATCGTCTTTTTCAAACATGTGGTGCAATATACAACATAATAACCAACTTGAAGAAAAAAAAATCCCTTTCGGTAGGCCTACAGGCTGAGGTAGATTTCGAAGTTTCGCTGAGAGGCGGGGCTCGCCCCCCAACTTCAGTGTTTTTGAGAGGATGCGCCTCCTTTATCTTAACCAAAATCTCCCTGCAGCACTACACCACCACGGAGTACATCTTCACCCTCCCACGGTTGGCTGCGCTCCCAAAGGGAAGATTTGCCCCATTTATTGTAACCTACTCTTGGTCATACACCTTCATTGAAAATTTCGTTTCTCTACCTTCAATGATTTGGAAATTGGGTTTTTGGGGCGGCCATTTTGGATCCAAGTTGACGACTTTTTGAAAGTTTTCTTATTTTGTCGTGACCTACTTGTGATAGTACAACTTCAAGTAAAATTTCATTTATCCAGCTCAAACGGTGTACAAAATGGGATTTTGGGCGGTCATTTTGGATCCAAGATGGCGACTTTTCCCAAATGTTGTGATATTTCCCTAAGCTACTCGTCATAATGCACCTTTATGCCAAATTTCGTATCTCTAGCTCAAACGGTGTGGAAAATGGATTTTTAGGTCCGCCATTTTGGATCCAAGATGGCGTCTTT
>JAGDQP010059068.1:0-12444 GCA_022664845.1 Lepisma saccharinum | reverse complement strand
CAGAAAACAAGAGAAAAAAAGCTTGGCAGTTTGAAATACGAAGTTTAGAGAAATATCGCTGTTCGAAAACCTTACCGTGCGATACCGATCGACATCGATTTCCGATTACCAGCCATTATCTGCGAAAGTGTCTCATTCGATACTGATCGATATAGCACAGTGACGTGGATCAGCATCATTCTCCGATATCTATCAATATTGAGAACTGGTTGCATCCGTCATCAATTCATAAAATTCTTCTACATCAGTCGATATAGTTGTCGGTGGTCCAGTATTAATTAATATCAGAGGAAGATGCTCTCCGATAGCGATCATTGTTAAGCTCCGATACCGATCAACATCGATCTCCGATAATCTTGTAAAGATATTTGCCATTCGTTATCGATCGTTTTCGGATAAGAACCTCGATCAATATCGCAATCGTTTGTTTTTGGTATCGGCCAATTCGATGTTATGTTGGGGACATATCTGACAGTTTTTGGGGAGGGGAAGGGAATACGACAGTTGTGTTATATTGGTTCTACCTTCAAAAAGAACGGCCACTTCAAAAAAAAAGCTTTCCCCGGGCCACAACCCTGCTGACATATATGTTTGTTTTTCCACGCACATTCAGAAGCAATGTAAATATTGCTTGATGACGCAGAATGCATACAGTTCTAGAATGTACCTTTGTGTGGAAAACATTCGAAGCAATAAATGTTCCGGAAATTTTAAAGAAATTTTACCCAAAACTATTCATTAGTTATTATTGGTTACCTGGAAAACGTGTGGGTTGAGCCTCTAAGCCAACGCCTCAAAAGTCCCGGGTTCGAATCACGACTGGGACATGGATGAGAATTTCGCAAGTGGTTTTTCGGTTTTCCTGCTGTCGTTCCCATGTGGAACCCATTCTCCCACCTTCTGAGTCGTGGCTTTTAAACGTATCGAAACTGCTTCTCGTGTCACAATTAATTGATCTCCGAGTTGTTATCGAGTTGCAAATCGTTATCAGCAGTCAAAACAAGCAAGTGGCGCCAAGGACGCAGTTTTACGATAACCTTAGTGAGAGCTAACGCCATCTATGCAAAAAAAAATAGGTTCATATTTACACACCTGGTAAAGGCCTTAAAAATTAAATTCAAATGGATTGATGAATGAAATAACATATTTATTGCGTCTGTACATGTCAGTTGCCACTATCGACCTCTACGTAAACTATACAGGAGTGACTACTTAGAGTTAAAATATAGACGCCAGAGCAAATATTTAAACTCGTTTGTCCACTTCCAGTCCAATCCAATGTTGACCAAATTTTCAGTTCTAACTCAGTTTTATACGCTTGATATGGCTGTGTGGTCCGTTTTTTGATTCAACTCTAAATTCCTGAGTTATTGGTGTAAGAGTATACCGCACTCTGCATACAATAGAAAATATTGCAAATATTATTTACGTTTTCTTTTTCAGAATAAGACATAAATAAAAATCGGACCACACAGCGATATCAAACGTAAAAAAAGGAGTTAGATCGAAAATTTGGTCCATATTGGTTTAGACTGGAAGTGGACAAACGAGATTAAGTTTCCTCTCCGCTCCCTAGCTTCACATATTGATGAAATTTTCAATGGCTGTAGTCAGTCCAGTATCATATTAATGGAGGTCGATGGTATAATCCATTCCCACTGACCTCCATCTAAGAGCGATACTGGACTGACTTCGGCCATTGAAAATTTCATGAACATATTTAACCAGAGAGCAGAGAGGACACTAAATTTCGTTTGTCCACTTCCAGTCTAAACCAATATGGACGAAATTTTCGGTTCTAACTCAGTTTTTCACGTTTGATATCGCTGTGTGGCCCGTTTTCTTTATTTATGTTTTATTGTTGCAAATATCGTAAATATTATTTGCTATTATATGCTGAGTACGCGATACTATTATATGAATAACTCAGGAATTAACGAGCCACATAGTGATAAAAAGCGTAAAAAACTGAGTTAAAACTGAAAATGTAGTTTATATCGGTTTAGACTGGAAGTGGACACTCGATCTTAAATATCTGCTCTAGCGTATATCTTTCGACACTAAGTAGCCACTCCAGTATTGTTTACGTAGAACTCGATGTCCATTCCTTATATATTTAGATTTTAATAGGTTAAATTTGTAACTTAACGAAACCTTCTTGAAATTATCAACTTAGCCACGACAATGGTTGTGAATACTGCAGACGCATTTACTTCTAGCGAGCCGAAATTGAAGCCAGAACAAGCCATGGCAGGTGTAACGGATAAAAAAAAAACAACTAAACATCACGTTGCGTAGTAGATGCCGGTTTTCGATAAATCTTATCTGTTGAATTGGGATTTACTTACCTGTTATTGGTTGGCCTATGCCTGGGTGTGTGGAAGTAAAGAATGTATGAAGATCAAGCTAAAAAGGAGAGGAGGAAGATTGGAATATTTAAAATAGGATATTGTGCGGAACGTGAAGTTCAGTTGTCTTTTTAATCAATTTCATCTTCCAGGTGATCATGACTTGCGCTGTCTTCAATTTCGGATCATTAGAAGTAGATCCGTCTCCCGTATCGAGATCCATGTATGATACATAGACAAACTCTTTGTATAAGCCAATGACCTCTATCTGAAAGCGATACTAGACTGATTGATGCTATTGAAATTTAAACGAATGTATTAAGTCAAGGAGCGGAGGGGATACTGAATCTCGTTTGTCCACTTCCAGTTTAATTCATTATGGATTGCATTTTCAGATCTGACTCAGTTTCTTAAGCTTGTTATCGCTGTGAGGCCCGTTTATTTAATTCATGAATTAGGGCTGATTTTCATGAGAGCTTGCGATTTGGGTGAGTAGGTAATTGAAACACGTGTTTTAAGACCACTTAGCACGTGTTAAACGTGTAACACGTATTTCAATTTGCTACTCATCCAAATCGCAAGCTTTCATGGAAATCAGCCCTTAATTCTTGCAAATACGCTTAACCTAAATGTCATTTACAGGATGAACTAGAATAAGCACAGTACGAAATATTATATGAATAACTCAAGAATTAACTTGCTGTTGCCGCCCATACAATTAATTTTATCTTATGAAGAATTAAGACATAAATAAAAAAAACGTACCGCACAACCGTAACAAAAAATGAAATCAAACTAACACTTTGGTCCATATTGAATACATTGAAAGTGGACAATCAGGGTTAAATATTTGCCTTGGCGTCTATCATTCGACATTAGCTGTTCATTCCAGTATCTTCGCGTACAGGTAAATAGGTCTATATCTTACACACCACTATCAACATCTTTTTTGTTTCATCAAATAATCGACTATTTTGGAGGAAGTTGAAATGTTAGGAATTACCATGTAATTGTCGTAATTGATAGAATTAGAGAACCGAATATTATATTGAGAAACAATATAAAAGATTAAGTCGATTCGTTACCAATATTTACTGCTGTTCGGTATTTTTTAAATGCGTCAAACTGGATTTTAAGAACAGGAATTTTTGTAGACTATGTCATGAAATATTTGGCAATAAATCATTCCTCTTAGATTGAATATTAATAACATAAACTGCATGCTTAATGTTATTTTGCTAAGCAAAAAAGCTTCAAAGCTGGTGGCTTGAAACTTTTTTCCGGAACTAATTTAATAAAAATCATACGGAAATTATTCCAATGATATAAGAGCGAACTTGATTTGACTTTTTTCAATCCATTGCGATACGACTATGGAAAGGGCTGATTTTCATTAAAGCTTTCGTTGCTCGCAATTTGGATAAATAGCCAACTAAGGCCTAGTTTTTCATTGCCCAGTTATACTTGCAGTTAACTAACTGTTAGTTAAAGTTAACCTAAACTTTAATTTTGTTACTCGTTTTTCAATTGCCTTTTAACTGATGGTTAGTTAATTGGAGGTTAGTTAGAACCGAACAACAGTTGGCAATGGGATTCTACTATTTCGCCATCTAGAGAGTTTTTCAGGAATTACGAAAACAGTAGAATAGAGGATAGCACAGTAAATCACAAACAAAATACGTTCCAAATTAACTAGTTTCTGAATTAAGAAATATGAAGGTTATATTGCATTAAGTGATATGCGGAATAAAGAAATTATGTAATAAACACATCTTTGAAGAGTGAGTTACTACCTAAAAAATACGTAGACGTGACGGTTGTAGATTGCTGGCCCGCATATTCTTATACACTCTGGAAAATAAGATATAAACTTCACATTGTGGCGCGCAGATTCCGCGCCATATGCACGCTCTATCCCACTTCTTCCCTTACATATAATTAATTACCAGGCGACCTGGTAGCCGTGTGCTTTGGGGCACTAAATCAGTGACTTGAAGATCCCGAGTTCGTATCCCGGCTGGGTATGGATGTTAATTTTAACTAGCTTCACATTCATGATCGTGACGGGCCGATTTCAAAGTTACTAAAATGGCACGGGCAAAATAAAGTTTACAAAGTTTTCTTGCAAATAATTACCAGAGATACACCTACTGGCAAACAGGATTCAAAACGTGCTACGTAAAGCTATATGCAATTATCATTTCGTTAAATGCGCAGTTGATCAACATGTAATACACATAACACAATGCGGAGTTATAGCGAAACTTCGTGTTGTGAATGACACATATTTTACTACAAAAAACACGGATAGTATCTCGGTCAAGCAAAGAGGGTTAGTTAAAGTCAGGTTCGATATTTTTCATTATAGGCGATGTAATAGGGTTTAAGTCGTACTGCATGTGCTGGTTCTCCAACGCGTAACGAGCTAAATAATCACTAGCATTTTTCGCTATTTCACTTTCATTTCACACATTCATTACCCGAAATTGATATATTTGGGATTTCAACACTTCTAGGCACGTTGGGGAAGTTACTTCTCGTGTATTTTTTTTTTTTTTTTTTGCTGCCCATGAACTAAAGCAAAGCGGAACTTATAGTCGAAGAGGAGAGGTACCTCTAGGAAAACGAGCGCGATTGCAAGCAAATTTCTGAATTTTACAAATTATTGAATTTTACAAATTTCTTCGACTTATAGATGAGTTTTTCTCACTCGGATACAACTGAAAAGTAATTAAGATTTTCAGTTTGGGAGTATATAGCTGAAATTGGTGCGTGTAAGTAGCATTTTGGAGTTTATTTTATTGACTTCTTAAAAGCTTTAAAGTTGGGATATGCACCCGAGAATTTTGAGGGGTTACACCACCATTGAATGGTATAGGAGAATTCTGTAATTATATTCTTCATAGCACAATGATCGGAATACACACTACAGGTGGTCAGCGAAGTTAATGTACTTCAGGAAATTGAAATCTTTATTTTTTATTTTTATTTTTTTTGCTACCAGCAGCTCAAAAGGAGAAAGGAATATGATAAGGTATGAAGTGGAGTAATGTTTAATGATTTTATTTTATTTATTTATTTTTCATTATAGTTTTACGAATATTGATTTTTGCTTCATAATCATACAGATAAACTTCACTTTTGGAACCCCATCGTCCGCCAGTTACTGATTAATGTGTACGCTTTACACTACTCATTCCCTTGTAAATAATTCACGAAGTGAGGTAATGGAATATTTAATCATCTTGAATCCATTAGGCTTATTTACTGGGTACACTTTACTTAATGTCTCGCAAAAAAAATCTAAAATTTGCAACACAAATCTAACAAACATTTCCAACGTGAATGGAAGTGTTGAATTGCAAAATATAACGAAGTTTTGAGTAATGGAATTATGAAATGAGATTGAAAGAGCGAAAAGTACTTGGGACTATTCAGCTACTTGCATGTCGGGGATGAGCATATGGAGTATGTGTTAAACGTCATGCGCAACTCGTATACCCCACAGAATAATCTAACCTGATTTAAATAATCGTATTCACTCACTCGACATGATGTCCAAGATTTTTGTAGCAAAATAGTATCATTCATAGGACGAAGTATCGCCATTAGAAGTCCCCCACGCCGCCATGTTCATGTGTTAACCAACTTAATTGAATATTTAACGAAATAATAGTGACACAACTTCCCGTGCCATTTTTCATTTTGCTAACTGTCTTTAGGACTTTATAGAAGCGCCAATAATAATTATTTGCAAGGTAATGTGTGATATAGTTTGTACACATGGGTCAATAACTTGTGAAAGCTGCGGGTCATCAAGAAAAGATTATCGTTTATGTTTTATTGTCTATTTTCATTATCATTTGATGAATATTATGAGTTTGTCTCGAAATCATACGGATATCCTTGACTTTCGGAACCACAGCTTCCATCAATTATTGATACATATATACGCCCTACACTACTCATTCTCTTGTAAATAATTCACACACAACACCTAGCAACAACTAGCAATCCAAAAAGCGTTTTGAAATCATATGGGTCATTATTATTTCGTTAAATACGCACTCGAATTGATCAGCACGTACAAATATGGCGAAATGCGGAAGAATACGAAAGATCACACACTTCATGTTATGAATGACACGCATCTTGCTAGAAAAATTACGGACACATGAGGAGTAGTGAAGTCAAATGTTTTTAATTATACGCGATGCACTTGATTTTTAACATTCATTCAATATGCTCTTTCACAACTCGAAAGCTCATTTCCAGACACTTTTTTGCTCCTTCACATTTCCAATCCGTGACTCCAACCTTTGTTATATTTTCCGTTTCAATGTTTCAACACATTGAAAATATTGCATTTCTGCAAATTTTATATTCTTTGAAGCTCCAAAAGTAAAGTTTTCGCGTATTAACACCACACACTTCCAACATTCTTGTAACTTCTACATTTTGGGGAAGTATAAACACAACTTCATGCCCCGCCTAACACTAAACGAAAATTTTCGTACCGCACCTAACTGAATCTGAAACAAAAAATGTAGAAAGAAAAAAAAACACGTGAAAATGTTAGTAAAGAACCGTGAAGTTCAATTTATGCGTTCTACTGCAATTGTATCACCCTCATCGGAAGAGAGTAAATCTGAAATCATATGCAATATCTTTCACAGGTGGCAATTGCCTGCCAAACCGTTTTTAAACCTCTAGTTAATGCGCTAACTGGAAGAAGAAGTAGGGGTTAATTTAACTACCAGTTTGCTCAACTTAACTGTTGGTTATCTCTTAACTAGACATTGAAAAACGGGTAAACCACCAGTTAGAGTTTAACTGTTAGTTACTAGTTAACCTGAACTTTAACCAGACAATGAAAAACTAGCCCTAAAACATGTGTTACACTTACTTTACAATAAAACATGCAATAAAGCACGTGTTTCAGTTGGCTACTCACTCAAATCGCAAGCAACGTAAGCTTTCATGACAATCAGACCTGACATGATCTCATTCCAAATAAAACGTAGCGATTCGTCAGGTGGTAGCACGAGCTCTTCTTCTTACTATCGATAATATACGAAGCAATATTTCTTATTGTTCTGTGGTAGTGCAGCAATGGGCAAAACTGCTACTTTTTGGTAGCAGTGAAATCAGTAACTTCTGCTTTTAAATATCTCTGAAAAGTAGCCGTTTAGGAAGAAAACCTGTCTTAATGGGAGTAGTTTGTTCCCAACTTAAAAATTAGTTTAAAATCACCATTTTAGACTACCTTATATATCTGTAGCTTGTTATATGTGCAGTGGAATGATTACTGAGTGTTAGGCCCTGGTAGAGAATTTCATATTATAACTGTGTGAAATTTATTTATGTAGTTAGCGGGGTTTTAGAGATTTCGTGACTGTACTTACTCTCTTCGCGAATAATTAGTACAAATATCTTCGGCTATAAATGAGAACTACTTCACAGTACAAATCAGCAGACTAATTAAAATACATAATTGCTTGGGATTGAATTTATTTATGAGCTCTTACCATCTTTGGCCTTGGTCGGGATGAGTTAGGTAGAAGATAATGAAAGCTTCGACTATAGATTTACTTACCGTAAAATCGCGCCGTACCCCTGGTGAAACTGAAGAAAATCATGGGAAACTTGAGCCGCGGGCTTCGAATTCGAATATCTTATTTATGGTCTCCAGGCATAAGACTCAAACCAGAATATGGGAAAAGGATGCGGGAAGGTGTCAGCCGGGGTATAAGTTGAAGAGACCATCCGGTTTTTCTTGGCGACTGAGGAAAACCCCTTAGAAAACCTGTTAAGACGGTCGGTCGCTAGGATTTAACCTACGACCTACCGAATGCTAAACCAATTACGCTCTGCCACTGAACTGCTGGCTTAAATCCCACGTACCTACCTATGACCGATCCAAAGGTCGCGACGTTATTGCCTGGACCACAAGGGCTGGGAGTAGGATGGCGACACTTTGGCGTGTTTTAGGCACATTTGGCTCAAATTTTGGAACCAGATTTAGTTAATTTTCATTTTATTTTATGACCCTTATTTTTAATTGTAATAAAGTAGTATTATTTTGTAAAAGAGTATGAGCCGTCTTATTCCAACCCCTATTTAAGATGATATAAAAGGCTATGAACACATTTTTCATCCTCTGTCGCACTCGTATTTAATCCACACCTCGACCTAAACCTCGTGGTAGTAGGGTGTTCCTAATATGGCATATTGAATTTTGTAAAAGAGTACGAGGTGTTCATATATTCATTACATTTTTAAGGCTATTGATCAGTCCAGTGTCGCTTTTAGATAAAGTTCAATGGGCTGGATTAACTAACCGCAGGTAGTGGAGAAAAGTGTTGGAGCTTCCGAACTTCGCTATCCAAGGACCAGATTTATGAATAACCCCCAAGAGTGGGTGGCTCCCAGGGGCATTGAAATTATATACTCCTGGGAGCCACCCACCTCTTGGGAGTGATTCATAAATATTGCTTATTATGGTAAATTTAAGATGAAAATATTTTGAGCAACTGACTCTTGAAGAATTAAACAGTTTTGTTTGCTCTGTTAAAGTATGTAAGATGGTCGGTTCGGTGACGAATATTAGAGGAATAACTTGCTGTGGGACTTCTAAGAAAATATCTGAAACATAGGATTTAAGGTTAAACTAGACAAGCGATTCACCTGAGGATTATTCTTATGAAAGAATGTGGATACAGGTGATCGCTTCAAAGGAAATTACATCTAACCTGACTTTTCTAATCTTATCTTGGTACTTTCAGTGAGGTGCTTGCAATATCGAAAATGAGTACCAAACTAGTCAACAATATGTATAATACGTGCTCCTCAGTCAGGCATTCAGCGTAAAAAGGTAAAAATAAAATTTGACGTCATCTTGCTTCCGTGTACAACAATTGTCTGTATTTTTCTGCGTCGTATTTCTGTATATTGCATAAGAACAATGCATACTGTCAGTCAGTTTACACCCGTGTTTTATAGGCTGACCTTTAATATTATTCATGTTTGCTTTCCACATTTCTGTCCAACCCATACAGAATAAAACTGCATCTAAAATTAAAATGCACAATGAAAAGAGTATGTGAAGTGGAGAACACCTAGACTACTGGAGAGATCACATATATAAGGGATGTACGGATTCTGTCAGAACCCTTTCTCCCCCGAATGCGTAGTGTTACCTTCGAAATTTTCTAACATACCTCCAATTTTGAAACTTTTGTACTTAAAAATAAATAGAAACTCTACAAAATTAGATTTAGATTCCCGAACTGAAAATGTTGGAAGAATTCCTACAGCAAAGATTATCTATAAAACGTGAGCGCGGCAAGCGGACTTAGGTCGACTTTTCCTATAGGCGTTCGCCGCGTTCTTTCCTTGCTATTTCTATGGGTATCTAATAGAAACTCATGTTACACGTAGAACGCGTACTTAAACACGCGTTTCAGTTGGCTACTCAACGAAATCGCAAGCAACGTACGGTTGCATGAAACGTTAAACTTAAGGCAGCGGATTTTACGCTTATGGCCAGCCAGAAATAAGATTTTGCTGTTAAAATGATAGCACTTCAGTGACAGTCTGGCAAAATACTATTTATATATATAAAAACTGTCTAACAGACGACGATTGTTTCTGATAACACTCAAAAGAGCAAGAAACCATTCTCACTGGATTTTTCGACATATTTATCATCCATACAAGAGATTACATTTGAAGAGTAAGGGATGATATTATCATTATTATTATGTAGGCCTATGTAGCAATTTAATTAATCTAAAAAATCGCAACAGACATTTTCTACAAAAGTAATGACCACCGTCTTTACGGAAGCACAAGCTGCTAATTCAGTGACTTCTACTGATCATGAGAAATGAAGGTAGATAGTTCCACCATTTCCTTGCATGAAAAGGGTAACTACATAACTTCTAAAAAATAAAAGTAAGTGGTAGTTTCCTAAAGTACAGTATACACAGTTAAATAATAGATCCGGGTGGAGACGCTCGAGGAAAGAAACTAGGCTTGGTTTGCTGAGAAAGCGGAAGGGCTGTTACGATGTTGCCAACTTTACTCCGCACTCTCATTCACAGGCAAGCGAAGAGAAATGGAAGCTTCATTTGACGCTGTTCAGGAGCGTAGGATCCTGACCGCTACTTTTCCCATATGCCGATCCGACTGAAAGATCCTTAAAGTTATACTTAAATCCAATTCAACCAGAGGCAATCCAACGCAATATTTAAAAAAATAACAGCAATACATCAGATAATTTATTTTTGTACACAAGAGCAGAAGAGAATGGACCGTACTGCACACAGCGTCTACTAGGAAAAGTACTTTAACAAAACTGCTTTTGATTTTCAGACTATCATCTACAACAACACAAACATACCTAAAATAAATGGTTTTTTACCTCTGCAAATAGAACCACGGTTTCTAACCTTGCGTAACAGTTTCGGAAGCTTCTGACCTTCTTCAGGCTTTGGTCACTCCATATTTGTAGAGTGAAGTCTGAAGAAGCTGGTGGTGTACTTACAAATCTGTTACCCTTTAGATTCTTTTCATTATTAAAGTATACCAGCCTTATTAGAAAGCTGTCTTCTTATTCAAGATGGATGGCTATATACAAGTATTATGCAGAGGGCTCGAACTTTCTAGATCCGGCGCTGCGGAAAGTTGCCATTGAAAACCGAATACACACCTAAAATAATATTTAAGAAGTGTAGTAAACGGACAGACTATACGATCTCTAAGCAATGGTTAATACGATTAATCATTTTAACCGCTTATTTTCTCCCAATGGAACTACGTTCTAGGGAGAAGGAATTAAATATTTAATGTTTTTGAGAGAACGTTGTAACTGTGATTATTCGTATTGCACTCGAGTTTAACATCATTCAATACATGTAGGCAACGTTTGCTCAGACAGAATGAATGGTGATGGAATAATTGGTGAAAAGAAGAGGAAAACTGAAGAACATGGATAAAACCAACAAATACTGTTTTTCCACCAAAAAATTCGCATGCAACGAACCGGGGATCTCCCACACGAGAGGTGAGCACTCTACCAATGAGTTTTATTGTTGGAAATTAACTGTTTAATATTTCAGTATAAAAACGTTCCAGAGCTGTTTCTGGGATTTTGTTTAATAAGTACGCGTAAATATATGTATTTCATTGTAATATTATTTATGGCCTTTAAACGTCTTTTGTCTTGCTAGAAAATGTGGGGAAAATGTCGTCAGATAATTTTGGAGTTACAATAGCCTAATGTGGTTATATCTCGCCAATACTATAACATTAAAGCTATCCTTGGCATGTCTGGATTATGTTTGCTGTACAATTGTTGAGCTTGGTAGAAAACATACAGAGTTATATTTCACAAGCTCGTACTTCCGACCTAAAGCCAGATTAAGGGGAACATAGATTACATCGCACCAGTTGCTTTCGATTCTCCTAAAGAGGAACGTGCAGAAAATTAACATCCTGTGTAAATTCAAAAGATAATTTTAAGCTATTATAAGTTTACTTCTACTTATTTTGCAGTCAAAATGATGTTAGAGTTTGTGTACTTTCATGTGTTTTCTCAACTGGATGGATTGGGATCGTTCGCCGGTGTGGATCCTCATGTGTTGTTTCAAGTGACTGAATTGAGTAAATTTAGTTCCACAGCTTTTACACTCAAATGGTCTTTCGCCTATGTGGATTCTCAAGTGTTGTTTCAAATTATTGGATTGGGTAAATTTAGCTCCACAGCTTTTACACTCACATGGTCGTTCGCCTGTGTGGATTCTCATGTGTTTTTTCAAGCTACTGGAATCGGTAAATTTAGCTCCACAGCTTTTACACTCAAATGGTCGTTGGCCTGTATGGATTCTCAAGTGTTGTTTCAAATTATTGGAGTTGGCAAATTTAGTTCCACAGCTTTTACACTCAAATGGTCGTTCGCCTGTGTGGATTCTCATGTGTTTTTTCAAGCTACTGGAATCGGTAAATTTAGCTCCACAGCTTTTACACTCAAATGGTCGTTCGCCTGGGTGGATTCTCATGTGTCGTTTCAAGCTATTGGAATGGGTAAATTTAG
>JAGDQP010059066.1:0-12444 GCA_022664845.1 Lepisma saccharinum | reverse complement strand
ATTAATATGTTATCTTAATCATTATATGTGAATTTTAAATAATCTATTCATATCTAAATAAAATATTATTACTAATACTTATTTTCTTATTATCTTAATGACTAATTATTAATTTTCTTTAATATATTAAATACTTTTCTTTTTTAATTACTAAATGGTTTAATCGCCTTTTGTGATTCTTCTTTGATTTTTTGCGGTGCTAAGTCTGGCTCGTATGTGGGATGTGTTTGTTGGTATATCCAGTTTTGTTGAGAAGAAATTCAATGAGTGGAGAAAGGTCTTCTCCAATCATTTCATTTCTTTTCCTGGCCCTGGGAGGAATGTAACAGCCTAGTTGCTGTTCCATTTTTATTTTTTATTTTTCTCCCCTTTTATTTTTCTTAGTCTCTGTTCTGTTTTCTTTCAGTGTGTTCTCTTTAGCTCATTCTCTTTGGTTGGTTTTAGACTCTTTGAGCGTTTTCCGCTTGGATTTTCTTTGGATTTTTATCGTTATCCATCCAGGTTTTCGTTAGTCACGCAGCAATGACTTGGATCTAACGCTTGTTTTTGATTGGCCCTAGTCAATGCTTCGTGACTTGTTTTTTGCTGATTGGTGTGAATCAGCCTTCTTCTCCGTTTGCTGGGAGAACTGCTCTCCCACGCCATGTTAGTTTAGTTCCAATTTTTAAACCGAAGCGACCAGATGCATGGGCTTTCCATCACCTGTACTTCCTAAGCCCTGTCTACGAAAGGTAGATGTAAACACTAAATTTAGCGTAATTTTTGATGATATTTCGATTGATTTCGTCCGTTCCGGAAAATTACTTTAAATCATATTAAGAAGAATAAAAACCGATACAAGTGCTATCAGGACTTTTTCAACATAATTTCGGAATTTTCACCTCATTAAATTATATATTTTGTTTTGAGATTATTTATCAATATGTATAATATGTTCTAAATTTTAGTATGGGGCCGCTATTGACCGAATTCTTGCATTATAAATATCGGTCCGTTAGGTTTCAATAATCAAATGCCAATTTCTCGTCTCCCGTTTTTCCATATCTATTCGAAATTCCCGGTTAGCCATGTTTGACAGCTACCGCATATTTTCCATACTTGATCAAATTAGCAACATGTCTGCTCGATTATTTTGCGTACCGTTTTGATGCTAAAAGTAAATTATAATTTATTCAACATGGTTCGATAATTTTTGGTTTCAACTCCAGCCACTATTCTCCAATGAAAAATCATATTTTATAACAATATTTTGTATTTTCAAAATTTATTCAGAACGTCTTTTATATAACGTAGTAATCATTTGTAATGACGTCACAAAATTATTAAGCTTAAAGTGATTCTTTAATTACCATACATTTTGGACTAGAACTTCTTTCGTGTAAGTAATACTGTACTAAAACTTTTCCAAATTGTACAACAATATTTCGGAAATAACTTGTGAAAACATCAACGAAATTTGTTAATAATTACAGAAATTATGGACATTTACGTGTGACTACATAACTTTCAGTTCGGCTTAATTCATGTATACCAGCGATTCAAATTTGTTTGTTTTACAATGCAACAGTAATTCTGTTCAGATTCTTATAAAATTATCATAGCCGAAGCGTGAAATATGTACATTCAAAGCAATAAATTGAAATTCTGAAATTTTTATATTTCTTCGAAAACAATCTTGAGTTTATGTTCAGTGAACGTAGTGTAGAAACCTCTCAGTTAACCAGGTACGATATAAGGCATTAGTTCATAATCCTCGTACAGTGTTTGGTAATATTTAAAAAAGTGCAGTGAGTTATTTAATGTTTAACTTGATATCTATTGGAAATTAGCTATGAATCGTTACGTGAAGTTGACAGCAATTGATACTCATTATTTCTGTGTTTCGGTAAACTTATCGTTTTAAGTAATGTGATTTTTAATTAGATTAGATCGGTTCATAAATCAGTAGACCAGTGGTAGGATTCTTTCGCCAGCTGAGAAGTGATGACTTGGGAAAGAAACTATATATTGAATTTCTGGTTATTTCTGCGTTGAAATATGAAGTGACTCCAGCATGTGATTTGTGTTAATAATATTATTTGTGTTTTGCGTTATGACACTACGTTTGGACTGAGTTGCGACCGTCATTCGTTGTGTTCGTTCGTCTTTATTTCAGGAATTGCGATTCCAGACTACAGGTGTGGGCCCTACTAAGGTAAAGGTAAGACATGGTCTTTTGCCACCCTGTAGACTTCGAAGTGAGTAAAGACATAGTATGAGTCACATATGAGTCGTTTTGCGTATCATCGTTTGAGATTATTTCCCAAGTAAAGATTTGCGTTTTTCTTTCTTAAACTGTCGCTAATCTGAACCAGCTGGTACTTCAGAGTATGAACTGACGATCTAATTAAAAGATTGGAGGTGTCGCCTTACCGGTATTTCCTCCCTCGATCTAAATTATTTTTTTTTACAGTGATCACAAGGATCTGGAATCCTCTTTCCCAGATATTCTTAAATCTGGAAGGCATTTCTGCGCCGCTCGTCTGGGGTGTAGAAAATGTTTGGAGCTAGAGGTTAGGTTAGATGCGTTGCGTGGGTACTCTAGGCTCCTGGCGACCCTATTTGTCTGTGTGATCCACTTTTGGGATCATTAGGTCTGTTTGTGTGCGCGTTACATATGTTTAGTTACACAATTTAAGAAACGGGTTATTGAGGGTGTTTTCATGAATATTGTCTAGCTTGCTTATTGTTTTAAAATATTCAATAACTAATCTATAATAACTTGTCAAATAATATTTGAAAATAGGTAATAAGAATAATGTAGATATAACCTACCACTTAATGATGAATGACAGAATGCTGGTTGTAAAGAGGAATTAATAATTTTAAGCTTTAAGTGTTTAATTAAAAAAAAAACATATATAGAATTGAACCTAAATAATTTATTACTCAAATCAGAAATATAGTTTTCCTTAAGGTATGGAAAAATCTTAAAAGTTTAATAAACACACAAAAATCAGTTTAAATTGTGTTTTACAAGGCCATTCTTTTTAAAAAGAGCTACATGTTGTAATGTCACATTTTATGGTAGTGAGAAAATGTATGCTTCTTTTATCTGTTGAATTTAAATACTAATTATTTATATATTTCATATTAGGTTAAGTTGAATTGTCTCCTAATTCACACCATATTAATATTATCCTCCTGTCCTTATTTGTCAGGAATGGGAAAATACATTGTAGGTGAAAATAAGTAAATTATTAGTGTGGGTGGACTATGTACATAATTTGCCAACATTTCATGTGATAACAAGTAAATGGTAAATTAGGAAGCAATGTTACATTTGATGGCTTTGAATATTTAAACTACATCACACCTTGCTTCTTGTTATGGGAATCTACAAATGAAAACCAAGGATCACAGCTCTGTACAAATCACATGCTGAGAGAAGTAGTGTGATATAATTATATGGTGCAAGACAGAATCTCCGCATAACATTGTCGTGTTGAGCTAATCAAATGTTTTTTCCTGGTGTGTTAGGGGGCGGTATACCAGTCTGTAATATTTCTGATTACATGAGTATTGCACTCTGGCATACCGCATCTTGACATGCCAAGGCTAGGCATGGAAGACAATAAACACAACAGGATGGAAATTTATTTCTGGAAGAACAACGGAAGAATCTTGCTGCAGCAATGCATTAAGAAAGTACAAGATTTCACTTATTTTTATTTAAAAAAAATAGTCGTGTGCTGATAATTTTTCATAAAACAAAACCTTGTATATCACAGAGATAATTCTATTCAGTTTACATTTAAGTTTATTACTCTCCATTGAAGTGTACAATTTCTTCTAAGTTTTATGTCAGTGCTTGTTGCTGATTATTACTATTCTCTCTGACATATAAATGATAAGTGTATCAGTTTAATTTAATTCGTGACATTTATTAAACATTTGTATTATCATGAATAGTAAGGAAATTGATTTTGTCACTGTTTGACATTACTCACAGCTATAAGAATACTAATATTTCCAAACACGTAAAGAAAATGATAATTAAAAATCTAAATTCGTGATTTATAAAAGAAAAAATAACTTCGTAACTCAAATTAAATGCGTTAATGGTTTTTGTAAAAGAAAATTCTAAGGAATCTGATTTTACTCTAAAAATCAGAAAAACAAACTAAAGCGTTACAGTTATGGAAGCATATTACTTCCTTTTTCACATTTAGCTATACCAAGTACAAGAGTTATATAGCTGACTCTGAAGAAAGAAGTAATATAAGTGAACTACGAAACATAAATTCCTTTTTAAGATTATTAAAGTAAATTCAGCCTTTTCGGAAAGAAGCGTTCTCTTTATTCAAGGTGGACAAAAGGTCATATTGTAAAAGTGCTTTTGTAAACGTAGTTCAACGCTTAGTGACAAATATAGACCACCGGGGAAGAAATATATTTGCTAATTCATGATATAGTTTAATGTTGTATTGAGGCTATAACATTATGTGTGTCAAATACTACAAACACCTTTCCTAAGACGATTCAAATTACATAGAGTAGTGACGCTTTATTATATTTGATTTATATACAAGAAACCTGAAACATTTGTTTACATGAGAATGTTTTGACCATCGTGGAACATATTTGTTCAATGTTTGTATATTCAAGGAATTGAAACAGTTTTGTTTAACTTCAGATTTAAGGAGACAACATGTGTGGTAAGGTTTTTGGTAATTAATTGATAAATTGGGTCTTAGCATCTACCTATATATTAATGATTATGTACTCTTAATGTTATATAACTCCTGTCGTATAAATATTGTATTCCTGAGGGATAAGTGACTCATTATGTGTAACCTGAATTTTAACGTAACATCAACACATACAAGTAAATTAGAGCAGTTATGTATATTTCTACTCAATTTCCATCAAATGTGCTTATTCCCTCTTTAGCGCAGAGATGCAAAATGTTAATTAGGTACATAAATGCATAGAAAGACGGAAACATTAATAAAAGTATAATACTTTATTCTTCCTCCATGTTGAATACAATGCTGTGGCACAGTATTAAATATTATACTATTTTATGTTTTTCGTCATCTACACCTGTATCATAAGAACTATACATTTTGCATGCAAAATATAATCTTGGGGGCCGCAGTGTCTTCATGGTAGAGTGCTCATTTTTAGTGCTTGTGCTCGTCGTTTCGATCCTTGCATATGAATTTGTGGTGAAGAAATACATTGTGCGTGGATTATTCCGGAGTTCTTCCGTTTCCTCTCACTTTCAGCATCCCATTATCATCAATATGGTCTGAGCCAAAGTTGCCTATGATCCTCAAAATTCAAATTCACACAATATCTTTCTCCTCTAATACGTGAGCCATATAAGTCTAAAAACCAAACAAAGATCAATTGTTACCTTCACTTTTACATTGATTTAGCATCACAATATATCAAGGAGGCTCACATTTCTGGATAGCCTAGAGATTTAGGTGCCTATTAATCTCTAGAAACTTAAAGTAGTTACTGAATTTGTATTTGTGCGGGCTCGATACACATTCAGTAATAATAATATATATAAATATACTACAAAGGTGCACTCGCTCAATCACCGTTTTATAAATTTGTATAGAGTTTCCAGTAAACTTTATAATGTTAAGATTTGTAACAGAGACAATTGAAAGCGTATTGGCAATTACCCACAAGCGGGGATTAGAAGGAACGAAGTAATCTCCTAATGCTAACCATAAACAATTCAATCAGTGATTAGAGAATGTTTCAATATCAGGTGATAAGACTTTGGTAATACTTTATTTTTATATGGGCCAGTCTAGTAACTTTGGATTTCGGTCCGTCACGATTCACATTTAGTTGTTAAAATCCATACCCATGCCCCTGCTGGGACTCGAACCCGGGACTTTCGGGCCGATGGCCTACCACCACAGACCACTCAGTTGACTGGTATAGTTCGTTTTGCAGTATTCCAACGCTTTGCAAATTATTGAATATAATAGATCACCGATAATATTAAGTCGCTTCATAGAAAAACGTGGAATCACCCGTTGAATTATTGCAGTTAGGGAGGACAATGAATGCTGCCATATCCAGTATGAATGAAACGTTATGCATCTTTAACAAATATGACACTCATCGTCCACCATTTTGACCCGCCACATTCGATTCATGTAGCTTTTGTTTAATAAGAATAGGTGTAAGTGAAGAACTTTGTGTATTTGGCCGCGGATAACTTCGTTTTTTAGTAAATTGTAAACAAATACAGACGAAACATTTCGAGAATATAGCTTGAAGCAACTGCTATGCAAATTACGGAACTGAAGGATTGGCCATTACATAACTATTCGTAAAGGTGCATAAGAGAATATTTCAAGCTTAAATATATAAAAATGGCTAATGCATATATTTTTTGAAGCAAATACACTTTTAGCAAGAGAGAAACTTCCAAATGCCACAACACCAAAATTGAATAGTTCAGAACTACGCACTGGCCACAGAAGAGAAGTGATATTTGCAGTACATTTTAGTTTGAAGTATCTGTTGATACAACTTATTTAGTATTTCATTAAATACTGTTTGGTGAGGTGCATAATTTTTACTTTACTGTTCAAGAGTTCGGCTACACAATTTAAAATAACTATTAAATGTATCTTTTTAAGAGAAAATATAATATATACACTTTTGAATCTTTTAAGTCGTTATACAGGGTATGTAGTTACTGCTTGCCAGTGAAATCGTTTTAATATTTTATTTCGCATTCTGGAAAAGGGTGGATTTAAAATGATTTTCAAGGCATTTAATATTAATCTTTAATGTATTGCCCAGGATACAATAGTATACAATCCTGTATATATCATTAGTATATAAAATTTAAGTATGGCAATATTTGAAGTCCAACATTGGCACCTACAGACTAGTTAGTAACGTGAATATATAGAGATTCCTTTTTCAATGGCGGATTCAGAAATTTGTAGGATGTTCCTTAGGAACAATCTTTACCTTCATACGTAAAGCACTGAAAAATAACATACCCCGGTCGGTGGAAACTTTTAAACATTGAAACCCTTCCAAGAATCGTCGAATGTTACACTATAAATTTGAAAAAAGAAAAATAAGCAGTTCGTTATACGTGTACGTAAAGCAGTTCTCCATGTTGAAGTTCCAGTTTTTCTATGCGTATTTTGAAGAGACGTCTTTGAAGAGCATAAGCTCGCACTTTGTTGACTATTTTCATAACTTTTTTCGTAACATTATTCATGTTAAAAGCTTTACTCCATAGCGCTTGCTGGTAAAGTATGAAATGGTAGGAAAGAATATCCGGAAAGCTATCGTCGTTGAAACACAGTAAAATGAATCCATTATCTACACCAGTAGAGACAGGTCCTCCGTCGTTTATTATACTAACGAGTTTGTGTCATGACACTGCTCTAGAAAAGATGTACTCTTATACGACTGAGTACAAATCTTCACCTCTAGTTCGGGCTTTCAGTGGAGTGATTTTCAAAAGGTGTTCTCTAAGAGTAAAAACACTTAACACCATTCGATCAAATACTGTTAATTCTGATGAACTCACTGACGCCTGTAGCATTATCTTGCTGAAGAGAAAAATAACAGCAGGGATTCAAGTATATTTTACTTGTGAAATGACATCAGCAGACATGTCTCAAATTCTTCGTTTTACGGTTGTGGCAGAAAGCTGAAGTGAGTGTATTGCCGATATTATTTCTGGTTTATTTCGATAATTGCCCCAAAGAGAATATGCAGCTTCAAGAAAGGTTTCTTTTACTAGCGCACTTTCTTCAAATGGCTTTGATCTTTTGCCGATAATGTGTGACATTGTGTAAGAGGCAAGAGGCTCCTTTAACTTTTATTGACATTTCTAGTAAATACAGATTGCTGTCCAATTAACTGCCTTTTCAACTTCTTCAATGTTTCCTTTCTAACAGCAGTATTAAGCTGGAGATCAGCATTTATTTTATAATGGACTATTTTGAAATTCCTCTTAATATTGTCTTTCTTAGCAAGGGCAACACTTGCAGTACATAATAGACAGACCTATTTTCATTTCAGCTCAATAAAATAATGTTCAATAAAGTGTGTTTTCCTAAATTTAATGTCCCGGCTATCGTTGGTCAAAATTATTATAGTTTATTCTTTCTGACAGTACCTGTTTAAGGAAGAGTAATTGCATTTCCTTTTCAAATAACATGAAAAATAAAACATGTTTCTGTTCTTTTCCCATTAAGGCCCTCGCGATCGACCAGTCGATCTCGAAAGTGTGTGTGGTCGATCGCGATCGACTGGTTGCCAATTCAGGCTCTACAGCAACTACTTCCAACGCAAGTATTATGATGTTCCTTCTCCTCTTCTGCCATAATACTGCTACGAATAATAATCGAAGAACACAGGAAAAGAACGTGCTTTGTCCATTTTTATTATGTTTACATGAGAACGTTGTATATTTCCAGAATTTGTATTGAGTGTCTGGACGCATCAAATAAAGATTTGCTTGTAGCAGACAGACTATGCATGCTATCTACATGTTTGATAACTCGTTAAAAAGACTTTCCAATAACTAACTGATTGCACTCTTATATCAATGTCGCCAAAAGTGGACTAAACACGTTATTTTCCTGTGCGCATCAATTGTTCTCTCAACATGAGTAACGTTCAATGTAGTAATTCATATTTTACAGTCATTTGGGTTGAGAATTTTTTCCCTAAAATTCTTATGCTGACTGTGGTGAATGTAACGTATTGTACATTTCAATAAATGTTATAGAAGTACCATTTCTAGATGACTTTCAATATCTTCTCGTTAGGCATTCTCAATTTTGTTTGACATTTACGACTTCAAATAATCTCGTTTTGCACACAGTAATTTGGTTACATTTTTTATCAAATAATATTCATTATAATTTTATGATTATTAAAGATCTCTAAGCATCGTATTTCATATTAAAAGCAATTTTGAACCATTTAACGTTTTTCCTGGCAATGGGAGTTTAACATTGTTTTGGGTAAAGACTATAAGAATCGCGATGAGTTGCTAGTTACATGGCTTTGATAGTCATTGAATTTCAAATTTCAATAAGTCTTTAATTCCCCTAAATATATATTAACTAAAGTATAGCAATTAATTATTTCAGTATTGTTTTCCAAATTTATAACTTAGGAACATAATAAAACTAGCTTCATATATCGAATTGAATTAAATGAATCTATACCTTTAGGCATCTATGGTGCAGCCCGGATTATGCTTGAAGTATTTTTATAAAATGATTTCTCACGTTATATGAAATGAAATAAGGTTTATCTTACAATTGAGTGTGAACCTGAGTATTATTTTTTTTGATGTATTAATTTCTCTATAAAATCATGAATTTACTCAAGAATTCAATTTATATAATTTGCAATCTGCTTTCGAAGACATGATAGTTGGAAATAGGCTTATGTAAAGAGATTTAAATTCTTAGAACATTCTGGAACAAATAATTAACAGCGGAGAAATTGTATGCTCAATAGGGTTTCAAGTTGAATCAATGACTTTGAATAATATAATTGAGTAGTCCATTTCCAAGCGGGTCCTTGTCCAAGCGTCATTAAATGTTGGTAAGTCGTTAAAACACTTCTTGTTTTCCAAAGCTAGAGCTAATGTGCAGCTGCGAATAACTTAGAAAGTTGTAGAAGTATTAGTTTACTAATATTTTATCTTCCTCCAAAATGATATTGGAAAAGATAAAAATATATACAACTTTTACTGTTAAATATGATTCTGTCTAATATTTGCTTACGTTAATTAAATGAATTTCGAGACGATTTCGAATCTCAAAACTTGACTAATATATTCGAAAATGATACTATGAACTCAATAATGCCAATATCTCAATTCCCAAACTTTTTGGACATATACCGCTCTTGGAAATGGACGCCTTAATTTTATAATAATGAAATATGGTTTCTAGCATATGTCTCACGTATGATCCAGTATTAGCTATTGTGTATGAATTTTGCAACTTCCATGATGTAATTTGATGTAAATGTATGTGAGAAGTGGTGAGTGAGGAGAAGATCGAAAATACCAGAAGCGTGGTAGAAAGCTGGGTATCTGGCACTATAACTTGTACATTATTTAGTTAAGTGTCAGAAATCCAGCCTTTTGGCATGCAATAATGTTTATGGAGCAGTACAGAAGCAAATGCATTGCCATTCGACCTGTGGAGGAAGAGAAGAGAATTGAATCGCAAATGCTGGGATTCATACAAGAAATGTTTATATTTTAACAAAGACATTTTATGTAAATTTTGGTGTATTATAATTAACGATGCTAATTAAAACTTTAATAGTAAGATTTTGAGAAGCTATGCTTCCATGTATAGAAAATGGCTGAATATGATGATGACGATGATATATATTTTTATTCGTTCTGGGTATCCGTATACTTAGTTTGGTGTAAGTAGCTGATTAATTTTCGAATATTAGTTCCTCATATGTTTTAAGTATTACTCAGCGTTATGGAACGATAAAATTCAGTGTTGATGCAGTTGCAAACTGTTACGTTTTTAAGGTTCAAAAATTTTGGAAGGCTCAAAATTTTGAAGAATTAACGATATTTCAAAACTGAACTCGCAATTTTTGATGCGTTTGTAAACTACAATATCTGGTATACTTTGTAAAGTAAGATACGAGACGTAATGCAGCCAGTGCATAACCTACGAAGGTAAAGGCCCCAGTTCTAGTCACTGCTCCAATGTTCGTCATGTTTTTACTAAACATGTAAAAATAAGAAAACCTTTCATCGTTTGGTGACAAAAACAGACTAAGTTAGCAGTCACAATCCGGTACGGAACAGACACCATTAATATGTTTATTTTATCACTTTGTTTAGTAGAAATGTCTTGTGTTTAGGTGGCAAGTTCATGTTTCCTGCTATTTCCATAGTTTTGTTACTAAAATGTGTTAGGCAAGTGGACATTGAAATATAAGCATTGAAGTTTTAAGTATAAGTACCCGATGTTTACATGTGCATAAAATGCTTCTTTAATAATCAAATTAATTATCAGATTATAAGTTTGCGTGCCTTGACTGATTCTTTCTCTGCTTTATGGGGTGACGACTACTGGTACAAGTCAAGCATACTGTGCACAAATGCTCGTCACGGGTGACGATTACAGGTGAAAAATTGCTACGTAAAAGTTTTAATTCAGAAAAGAATCAATTTAATTTAATATGATGTTAAATTTATATTTAAAAAGATCATAGTTATAGCCTCACTCTTTGGAGTAACCGTCAGTAAAATTCAAAATTTACATTCCTACATATTCCACCAGCAGTCAACTCAGGGATCTTTTGAATAATTTCTTAGAACTCTCTAGCAAGCTCACTGTGTCTCTTTCCTTTCAAACATTCTTTATTTTGTCAGGTTAAGATCCAGTGAAGATGAAAAAGTGGATATCATAATATTTTCCAAACGCATATTTGTTGTACATTTGGTGACGTTTACTGGTGCATTGGTGTGACGACGTTTGGAGATCAGTAAAATTTAGAGTGATGACTACTGGAGCAAAATTAGGTTTGTAAAGATACGTAATTCTATCACTATAATCCGAATTACCGAATAGATTTATGCTATTACATTATGGGACGAGACCTGAAGTTGCTAATGAAGTAAAAAGGAGGGTTGTTTCTTACAAATAGATCTATAGAAAGCACTTTCTGAAAACTTCACCTTAACATGCCGAGAACTGGTGCCTTTACCTTCTTTAGTAATTGCACTAAAAGAACCATCATTTTCAGATTTTAGAATTAGATTATTTAGACCTACAAACACACTTGTGTTACAAGGTATGGTAGTTCCAACAGTATAGGAACTAGGTTACTGTAGTTCATAAACTTAATGTTGTATTAAGTCTATCGTAGTTGCAATAACCAATCGACAGGATTACTCTTTAAATTCAATCTGGAATAACAAATAATGGCTAACTCAACGTCAGTCAAGTTAGGTAATAACAGCGACATAGGGCTCGGTTAGATCAGTCAGTAGCTTTGAAAGTGTTACTAATTGGATAGTTAGAGCAGTCGGTTTCACAATTAAAATCATACGAAAGGTTTAGTGAAATAATGTAGTGGGTTACATCAACCATCTTGATTTCAACGTTTAGTACATGGTTTATTTCATCCTTTCACACCGCATCCTACAGACTGTCAAACTTAGTCTGTTGTCGATAACGTTTTGCCATGAAAATTCGCTTTAATTTTTTTTATTGTTTATTTTAATCCGTTTCTATTCTTAAGAAGAAAATGTACACCATATGTTTTATGGTGATAAGCATTTTTATTTCATTTTGTGCACATTTCATCAGAAAAAGCACAGATTTATAGCATCGTCTACGAACCGAATCGTTCTGCAAAACATGCTGCTTTCTTCGGTATTTTGAAATTGGTGTC
>JAGDQP010059064.1:0-12445 GCA_022664845.1 Lepisma saccharinum | reverse complement strand
ATTCCAACACGTTTGGTAGCACTAGCTCTCAGAAGTGGATGAACAACAGATTGTGGTTTTCATACAACACCGCATATCTTAATAATGAGCTTTATTAACAAGCCTGAAGCTTGATAAACGTTTACAGACAACTTAAACGTTCATCGGTTAAACACGACCACTACACCAATGCCGTGAGTCAGGGTTGGCAAAAAACAACTCTTTTAATAATAATAATAATAAAAAAACTTTTTTTTAAAAAATACATTAAGGAGAAATACAAGTTTGTTTCTCCTTAATTTCCTTATGCAGCAGCGGGGTTATGAAGGACGGGACCTACAGCTACAGATTAAAGTGGAAGCCGAGCCACTACTCGGTTTGCACCTGAGATTAATTGTCCTCCTCCTGGACTCAAACCCGGGACTTTGATTACAAATGCGAAGAGTCTACCGACTTATCCACGGAGGACACACCTGATAGAAATATGTTGTACTGATCTTGTACACTTTTGAATATAATTAAGAGTCGCTTCAGAAGAACAAAAATAAGCAACTCTACAAGTAGAGAAATTCCGTGGCCTCATCGCGAATCGAACCCGGGACCCCTTGATTACACGGCGAAAACGACGAAATTAACGCAAATAGTTTAAAAATCGTCACCATGAAGTTCACACTATTCGTGGCATTTTTGCTTTAAACCAATAGAAAAAAAAACCACCTAGTTTAAACCAGCCAACCCTACCGTGAGTGCATGCAAGAACCTGACAAGTGATACTTTTTAATGAGTTATTCTCCCACAACTCTAGCTATCTTCTATATACAAGTGCCAGGGAACAATATTTGGGTGTCCAAAACATGGTGTGTCTATACAATCTCCCATACGGGACAATACTTTCTCCGATCTTTAAACCTGTTTTGATCGAATTAGATAATTGCAGGGTCTCGTAACCATAGAATTGTATTAATCCACAGTTGAAGAAGTAGGTCGATACTTTATATCGAATTGGTACATAAACCTTACCGTTGTTTCACAGAGGTTTTGCTTAAAGTAATGATTCAACGGCAACGTTACTAATATAAAATATTTGGCTATCGAAGTGGTTTTAATGTAACTAGTATTGTGTGTATTAAATCTGATGAAGCACGACTGAATTAAGGGAAACGTTGTTAACTCTAGGTAGTTTAAATTACGAGGAGGACGAAATGAACTGTGTAAAAGTTTCTGCTCATCACATGCTCGTAAGTAAATGGTTATATTGTTCGGCCGTTTTAAGGTTAATGTAAAGCAACGACCTCCAACTAAAGATGGCAGCACTACTTCCGTATGTATCTAATGTATTTTTATAGTTGCACGAAATTTCAGTGCTGCTCCAATAAATCCAAGTCTAGAAAGTTCAAACTTTCAGAGATGAAAGTTCATAACCACTTTACGAGTTCAATCGAAGCCGATTTTTAATTTTCTTTTTTTTTCACTCTTGAAAAAAGAGCTTCATTGTTATAGGCTTTAAAGCGATTTCTGCAATGAAGAAAAACAAAAATAAAAAACCGGCACTGATCGAACTCGTGAATTGGTAGTTAATTTTCTTTCTTGAAATTTAGAACTCTAGGTTTGAATTTGTAGGAGCAGCACTGAAACTTCGTGCAACGTTAAACATACATTAGACATATATGGAGGTTGTGCTACCATCTTTTGTTGGGAGATCGCTGCTTTACATTAACCTTAACAAAAAAGCTCACCTACTTAGGACACAGAAATAGATGCTAGTCCCCTTTCTGAAATCCAAGCTTTGTACTGCCAATGACCTATATACTTCAGATCCCCGTATCCACTGTAACCGAACAATTTCTTTTTCGCTTCGTGCTATTTGCTGAACCAAAATAGTGCAGGAATACTTACTCTTACTGTCCACAAGTACGAAATTTAGTAGAAATACACCCGTGGAGACAAGCTGTGTCCGAAATATTTCGGTCAACTCGGAAATATGGCGGATGAAAAACGATTGATATAGCAAAATTTGCAGAAAAGAACACTATTCAATGTTTTATATATATATCTATAAACAAATTTCGTCTATTATATTTTTCTCTAATGCAGTTAAAACAAGTCCCAACACGACGGTCCACGGGCAAGGTCATTGCCTTCCATAAGATTACATCCTAAGGATGGGATCCACAGTTCAAGGTGGCTCCGAATCACTTGTGTCCTCACAGGAACCTCCTGATTACAAACGATAGCAATAGCCATGTTGTGAAAAAGCTGCTGATATAACTAAATTTGTATACAATAAAGATTAGCCATCGCAACGTGAAAAACATTCTTTCAAAGATATTCTCGATACTGGAGTGATGACCCACCACCTACCTCGAGTACTACGGACTGCTGGAGAAAACTAACAATGAATTTCGAGAAAGAGCTCGGCATATTCCATCAGAACTGTGACTTCTCCATCTTAAACCGAGCAGCTGTAGTTCTTGGGAGGTCGTGGGTTCGATCCCAGCGACCGACTATCCTGACTGAGGTTTCCTGAATCCTTTACCCTCCACTATCCCGGTCATAGCCTTAGTTGCCTAAAGGCCATAAATAAAATTAAATACCTTCATCTTAACTGCACAATGGAACAAAGTTCCGTGCTAAGAAGGTCGTGGACTGAGGATCGACACGCGGAAGTCCAGCTCCGACCCTTCGCTTCACCAGGTGAATGCCGGATGGTACTTCAACCAAGGCCCTGGCCGCTACCTTATACATTTCCTTCCTGAGGGACGCAATAGCAGCTGATATAGCATATAAACGAAATCAATATATCCTCTTTACAGACAATGACAGGCAGATTCCTCACTCGTAAACACGGGAATTCAGCCGCTCTTATCGTGGAGACACTAACCGTAACTGACACGTTTTATTACTTGCAATTGTCTAATGTTGGCGGGGTGGTGTTAACATGTGGCAGTAATAACGAATAACAGGTCACCAGATACTATCCGAAAGGTCATTTTTCACGAGACTAAATGTAATTTACTTTTTATTCTTTGTTATTATTAAAGGCATTTCAGTAACTTTGGCTTAGGATGTATGGATAATGACAGGTGAACTTATGGAATGTTACGGGCGCTCTACCACTGAGCCACCGCGGCCTCTACTAAACGGGTAGTCAGTGCAAAGGCGAACTCAATATACTGTAATGATCTAACCATTTATCATTATATTATTGTTAACTAGAAGCACGACACTCTCATTATACAGTCACAAAGTTAACTCCAACAGTTTTCTGGTAATTTATAATCGTTGCAGCCACCAACCATGAAGTACGTTTCCCTCATTTGAACTAAACTTTCCCTTTGATTTTGAAACTCCACCCTGTCTTTGCATGATGCGAAATGTTCTAAATGTCGCTACGAAAGAATCCCCTCCCTGCTCAGTGTAGATTATTTCTTGGCAAGCTTTTTTTTTTTTTACTAGTGCCCCCTGATGAATGACTCAATTTCAAGTTACACATGTCATGTCAGATGTAAACCATATCACTGTTTACATACGGAATGTTACTACTTGTATCCTCACTAAAAAAAGACTCCCAATGTTACACGTATGGGGAAATAGCTATCTTAAATCCTAAATGTAAAGACCACTCTATATATAGAATTAAGAAAAATCTAGCATACACGGTCGTAAAAACGTTGATTACACAATAAATTTAAGTTCGAACATTGCTGGCATAACCTAACCTAAAGTCATACGACGATGCCCTACCATAACCTTCCAAGCAAAATCTGGCTAATACCTCTAATCCAGATGACACACAGACTTTGTAAGCTTTTTTTTAAGTGAACAAACCAGGTTTATATTAAACTCACGCTAATGTAACTGGAAATACTTATAGGAACGAACTTCATAAAAAAATTTGGTTGAAAATAACAGTGTACACTGTTAATTTCCCAGTTACAGAATTTTTAAATCTGTATCTAAGAGCCATAACCGCGTAAGTCACAAATCCTAAACAAAAAACACTTATGTATAAACTAAATGGACAAACTACATTACATAATAGACTTACTTTTTCACATTACTCAACATGTTTACAACAAGAATCATACCACCATTATGTGAAGCCTTCCGAATACTGTATAAAACTGCATTAATCACATTTGCGCCAAAACTGGACTTCCATGTTTCGGTCTCTCAGGCACAGATATAATAGATAGAATATTGTGCACAGCGGTACTTTCGTAACACGTTGAGTGCGTCTCGTAAAGTACAGCTTCCTAACATGAATCAATAAAGCTACCGAAAGACATGAAATCGAACCAAAAGCATGAGGCCCATGCTTACTCTGCTGTGGAATAAAAGCCGACTGTAGTCGCTCTCAATTAGACTCGTTTTTCTTTAAACACTTCGCTCTGCGATCATTCGTGTGTGTATGCCGCAATGTCTTCAGGAAAACATTGGCAATGTGGCGTAGAGTCGGTGTATTCCCCCACTATTACTGCCATCCCCGTATTTATGAAGCATTTCGCACAACCTTAGGCATGTAAAATACTTAAAATTGCACTTTAGCTACTTCGTCTGTAGACCACAAACACCTTCAGAATGAGACGACTTGCATTCCTATAGCGCTGACACGTCCAAAATCGGGGGAGAAATACCGACAAAAGGACAATGTGCAAGGGCCCATGTAATACCTTGATTCGTACAACCCTTAGTTAATTCTTCATATTAGTTACTACTGATAAACGGCGTTCAATGTATTACAAATATTAGTTGATTTCGAATTCGTATAAATGCTGAAAATGGTAAAAACTCGGGTGAGAGGGGTGATCTGCTAAAGGACACAATGTAGAAGGCGCTTGAACTCTCATCACCTCTTGATTTTGGGTCAATCCATTTGAAATCAGCCAATGGCTGACATTTTATTTTACTTTTGGTAGTACATTTTCTGTTTATACATACATCTGGGAGTACAAAACCATTTTCTTTTACCACCACCACTTTGGCTTTTAGCGGCAATTTTGTTTGTAAGGGTCGGCCGTTTTCGGCGTTTTTATTTAGATGTTAGCAATAAGTTAAATAACTTTTTTATTTATTAAGATATCAACTTGAAATAAAAACCATCTTATTCTGAATGAAACCATCTACAAATCAGGATATGACCAAAACTGTGTTTCGATTTGAATAGATTGAAGAATTTAGGGATTCTTTTTTTCAAAGAAGGGATTAAAAAACAACCTTAATGTTTTTTCCCCTTAAAGATATAATAGAGGACAAGACTAAAAAATGTGGACACCTTTTAAATGCCCCGTTTAGGTTTTACGTGCCTTCAAATATCGCAATTTGGTCTGCAGATTTTCGAACAGGTATATCTAAAAAAGGACTGAATCAAAAAATCTGAAATTTTCACAAAATACCCTTCTAGTACATGGTAATAAACACACAAAATTTGATGTTTTTCACTAATCTAAACTACTTTTTTCCCAGTGTTTACTAACACGTTAGGCGTCTGGGTCAATGTGCGTCGTACCGCGAATTTTTGCTTATTTCTTTCATTAAAAAAAAAGAAAAAAAAAAAGAAAATACTTCTGATTAAAACAATGATGAAATTGTGTGTTTCGCGAAAATTTACGATTTTTTGATTCAGTCCTTTTTGAGATATACATGTTTGAAAATCGGCAATTTAGGACAAATTGCGATATTTGAAGGTCCGTAAAACCTAAAGGTATTTGTTTTTAAAGTCCTGTCCTCTATTATATCTTTAAGGGAAAAAAACAAAGTTGTTAATCCCTTCTTTCAAATATATATATCCCTAGTCTTCAATTTATTCTAATCGAAACACAGTTTTCTAGTTAAATTTTAGATTGTTTCCTTAAAACTTTACACATTTTTTGGTCATAACATGATTTGTAGATGGTTTCATTCCGAATAAGATGGTTTTTATTTCAAGTTGAGATCTTAATAAATAAAAAGTTATTATCGCTAACCTCTAAAAACGCCTGATCCTTATAAACAAAATGGCTGCTAGAATCCATAGTGGCAGTGGTATTTTTTTAAAACCATTCTTTACTCCCAGACATAAACAGAAAATGCATGTGTAAAAATAAAATATGTCAGCAACAAATTATTTTTTATAGTTTGATTTCGTATGGATTGACCCTTTTGCATCACATTCTGCATCCGAATGGTATGTAAAGAGAAGTAGCTAATGATATGGATTTCCTGTTTTGTGCCTATAGCAGTCTAAAAGCTAATATTTCCAGCTGCCTTTGTTGAGCAATAACTCAAGTACCAAGTGTAGTAAACGAGCTGTTCTAAAAGGATGGAGTTTCCTGTGTATTATAGTTAATTCTGACAGGATCGTCATTATACTACAACTGATTCTATTTTATAATATTCAGATGCCTACAACGCAACTATAATATAATCGTCCTTTTATATGGAATAAATTATAATGCGCACAGGATGGGCCACATATAGCGTTCACATGTCTACCAGGCGAAACGGGTTTGAACGCCCTGCCAGATCCTGCATTAAACGGACTCGAAATAACACAACGGGTTAACTACTTTATGGCTGAAAAAAATAAAATTCACAGGTGAAATTTACTACTTCAACGCGCGTGGACGAGTCAAAACACAAAAATATAAGTTTCGAGTCATCAAGTGTGAAGGGTCATTCCATGCGAAATCAACACTATAAATAATAAAAAAACAACGAAATTCCACTTCACCCTCTCAGATTTCTACAATTTTTGGTTCATTGCTAGTACCCACTGAGAATACTAAAAATTATTTTTGTAAGATTTTTTGACGCACGACGCACGGCTTTTGTTCTACGAAAGTCAAATGTTTCGTGTTTTAAGGTTACAAAATTATTTATTACTCAGCAATGGTTGGTGCTAGAGAGCTCGTAAAGGACTCATTTTACAGCTCTTGTAATGATTTCATTTGATATGATATCGGACACGGTTATACAAAATTTTTGCACCCAGAAAATTATGAAATTTGGTTCTCAAAATCGGACATCTCGAAAAAAAATCATGTATGTTGGTCACAACCTTTATATAGTACCATGAAAATTGTGATTTCGGACAATAATGGGATCGAGCTGTTAAGTTTCTAAAATCCACAAATATCAGTGCCCCTTTTTGGGATTCGAATCCGGAAGGGAAAGTATGCAAACAAGTCGGCCAGAACTTAAGTTCAATGTAGCAACCAGATATTTGCCTTGTGCGACTGACGAGAAACAATAGGTTCACATTAAGATTATTATTATTGGAACCGGGCCCGAATCTCTGAAACAGAGTACTAGGTTCCAAGAAGCAGATCCAAGTCCTCACTCTATTTCCAACGAATGAGGGGGCAATTTTAACCCACAGCATTGCGTATTAGCGAGAATGAGACCTTTTTATCAACCACGTGTTGAACATTTACTGTACCAGGAATCCACATATAAAGTTGAATGGACACACGACCTTCAGTGGTCTAACAAGTGAAACAGTTGAGTGACTAGTAATAAACACAACAGAAGTGAGTTTAGAAACACATTTTTAGCTGCTTCCGCGCTAGGATCACACGAAGAGCATGTTACACGTAATTTACAAAGCGCATCTTAATAATAATAAAAAAAAAACTAACAAGCTTGTATCGAGCCATATTTACGCTTTATATCTCATTCTGTTGCAAATGATTCACACACGAAAAGCCAGATTATTTAGTTAACTACTCACACAAGTTGACAACAAACATGGTGGCACGCGGATGTATACTACTAGTCACCGACACGTAATTGCTACAAAAAGCACTATTTCGAACTGCGAAGACTGATTAGTTAATTTACATAATTTCTTTCATTAGACGCGATGCACACAGCACATGACACTTAACACTCACTCCATGTGCACGGCCCCAACGCGAAAGTAGCGATATAGTCCCAAATACTTTTAGCTTTTCCACCCTTATTTTCCCACTTCCATGATTCAAAACTTCCATTTAGCATTTCAACCAGGGGTTGAAAAAATTTTTTTTTTTTTAAACCGAGCTTATCTGGGCCCAGGCGGGATTTAGAAAAGCCAGTACATGGTCATTATGGCAGTTAACTGGTGTTAATGTTAATAATGTATGCAACTTTATGTGATGGTGGTGGTTTGACATTGCTTTTCATTGGATCAATATGTAATAAGGACGGGACTTATTTTAACGTTGGCTCGGAACCCCTTGTGCCTCAGCCGGAAATCGAACTCGGGACTCATTGATTACATGACAGCGAGTCTTACCACCCATACCTCCAAAAGTGTCTAGATTAGAGAATGGGTCCCATTTTTTAAAAAAAAGCACTCTTTGCAACCGTCTAGATTTTCTGTCCTACGGTTCGGATGAAGCAAACGATTTTATTCGAATCTTGTGCTGATTACAATTCCGACGATTAAAATATAGAATAAGCAAATGTTTAGGTGAAGAATCCGGCTTAAATTAGACACATAGTACGATGCCGCTGTTTCGTGAATTTTTAATTTACTTTTGACTAAATTTACAAGTGAAGTTTTCTTAGTTGACAGAACTCTTAAAAAAATTTTTCTTAGGTTTTCCATGCCTAGAACGTTATATTACCTGTGATACATAATTTTTGTTATATTTTCCTTTACTTATATATTTTGAGTAAAACCATTAAGACTGACAAGTGTGGCCGAGTACTTAGCATAGTACTGGTACTTAGTACTGATACTTAGCAGTCAGTTATTGACAAACCGTGGCTGGAATTTTTTTGCTATCTGACATTTTATTGTTCTTAGGGGTTACAAATATAGGTTTCTTTATATCAAGCAAGTTTTCATCACGAACACCTACTTCTCGAAGATCTCTTCTTTTTCATTATACAGTCATCTCGTCCCGTATATCTTTCTCCTACAGCGTTAATATATGACAAACTCCAAGCTACGAATTGACTCAAATATTTTCCTTCTTTGTGCGGATTTACATACCATCGAAATCGGAAGTTTCCATATATGGCCGGAAATTGGTGCCGTCACCCTACTACTCCTTAATGTCTATTGTAGCGGATTTTACTATTTCTGTACACTTTGTCACTTCGTTTTTCGTTCCTCGCCTTCAGTCTCTAATCAAATATGTTTTTTACAAGTGCCTTCCGCTCATGACCCATTTGCAAATTCTTATTGTAACCAAACATGCTGTAATTGACTTACACTACCCCAAACTGTAAACTACAGATATACAAGTACCTTCAACCGAAATATATGTGACTGTATTGCTACATGATTTTTTAATCTTCATAACCCTTTAAACGCATGGTCAGCCAAAACTGATTTCAGTTTTATCTGGCTACTTTCTACGACCCAAATTTCATTAAGCAACTCAACTTTCACTTCCTTGTACTAGTTTACAAAAGTGTCGAAATTTTTTGCCTGGGTCAATTCCAGTGGAGGGGTAAACCATAAGGTGAACTTTATATAAAACATTATACGTCTAAAGGGTTGTGGAGTACGTGCAGGTACAACAAAGCAGAGGGAGCGGTGAAAAAGAGGAACTATTTGCAGTAGCGGAAGGTAACCAGAGTACACGAATTGCAATGGATGACACCTAACCTGGAACTAACCCGCCGCCACTCGCTCGACAGTACCTTGTGCCTGCACCTTCTTCCGCCGTGTATCACCTATAACGAAACATGCATTGCAGACTGCGTAAATCTCTTTAAGAGACCTGCGCGGAGCAACACATACTGGCCGCTCGCACTGCAACTAATTGTGAAACAAGAGATTCACATCAATGTTATGGATGCAACATAGGTACAAAAGTAACCAGCTTTACTGAATTAACATGGCAAAAATTGAAGAATATTAGCGTAATGAAAAGTCACCTTTTACGGAAGTACTGCCATTCAATACATCACAGAAATGGCTAATCTAAAAAAAAAATAACCAAGAGTAAAAGGATCGCATGGACCCTTGTCCTATTTGAGGTACTTTCCACATAATTTTTGTATTTTCATGGCGATAGGAATGCAAAACGGAACATTTGCAGGTTTCCCTGTGGTCTATGTGAGTACAAGTGCAGTATCTTGATTCTTGACTTTTATCAGCACGCTCAATACACAGCTGTACAACACACTTATCGAATATTAATCACAATGTCAGCACACATTCAAAGTTTTTACATGCAATCTTATCCTACATTATGAAAATAAATAAGGAATATCCGTAACTTACCACCGAGCAGGTCTTCTCCCCATCTTGATCTGTAAAGAACAGAAAAAGCAAATTTATATTTCTGTTTAATTATTGCAACATATAAAGTAATACAAAGTCAAGACTAATTATTATCTAAATACTTATAAAAAATATGGATGATGTAAGATTTGAAATATATTATAAAATATCGCACACCTCACCTCACGCAATCACTTCCCAAAGGACAGTGTCAACGTTGCCAGGTCTCATAGAAAAAGTTATCAATAATTATTTAATTTCCTTCTATTCAAGATTACCAGAACCAAATGTCTCAAATGTTGGTCAAGAGAGCTAGATGGGTAGAAGGTGGTGGTTAGTGAGGATTAAGATAGTAAACACGACGGAAGTCGTCGTCACCTACGACGTCATACTGACAGACTCTGATGCTACCCACTGTAAATACAACGACGAAACCGAGATTTCCTAACTCGGTTCGTGGCCGAATGTTCAAGACGTTTGCTTCTTGAGTGAAAGGTCCCGGGTTCAAACCGCTCTTGGGTCAACACTTTTTCTTTCGAAATATATTTTCATATGCTCGTATTTATTATTAATAATTGCTTTTTTGAATTTTTCGTACATTATCTTAAATTGCTGACCATGGGAAAGTGAGATTATGTAAGGTTAGGTGCGGTCATGTATCTTTACATTGTCCTCTCTCAAATTCCTAGCGCGAGACGCTCTTCGACTTCCGCCGTATTTACTATTTTAATCCCCATGTGAAGGCGGTAGGATACAGTTTCCTATTATCACAAAAGAAAATACTATGGGCTGCTTTACATGAAAGCTTGCATTGCTTGCTTTGCGTGCGATTTTTGGGTGAGTAGCCCGTGTTTTGAAACACGTGTTTTATTAGAAGGTAAATGTAACACGTGTTTCAAGTGAAGCGTGTAGATGACTGACCCGCTCTGTGAAGGACATTAACAACCTAATCGAACCAAACCTAACCTAACCTAACCTACCTTACGCTTACGTAATCTAGAAGCTATTTATTCATTTTACATGAGGGGGCAGCCATCTACTCCCTTCCTGTGTTTCAATTGGCTATTCACCCAAATCACACGCAAACCAAGCTTCCAAGGAAAGGATACCTAATTCTAACATAACTCTATAAGCGCCTTAAAAACACTAGAAAGAAACTGCAAACAAATGCATAAATCTCATCCAATAATCTACGATATAATTGAATTACTAAATCTAAATATAAAATTGGGAGAAAATATTCAATTACTATACGTTCCTAGTCATCAAAAGCTACAAGAACATCGTGATATCGCAGATTTTTATGCTAAAATGAGTAGAGATCTGACAAAAATATAAGTAAAACAAAAATCTTTTGGTCAGATATATTGAATATGGCTGTAATTTAAATATATATATATATATATATATATATATATATCCTAATAAGAAAATAAATAAAAAATAACTGGGAAATGAAACTTGACTTTGATATAAACATATCGAACTCAACATGCAAATGGCATTATAAAAAAATGCAATCTATCCTTGGTTTACTGGTACAATATTCCCAAAAATATTATATTAACTACAGATATAGCTAGATCTAATTACACTAGATTAAACGGAAACTTACACAAAATGAAATTAAAATCATCTCCGAATAGTGAATGTCAGAAAGGAATACAAGATGTCCAACAATTACTCACAAATTGTCATAACTATAAATAATAATAAGAAATAAAATAAAAATAGAGACATATTAATTAAAGCCCTATATAAATTAAAACTTACAAAACCAATTAGTCCTCTAAATATGCTATATCCACCTAATAAAAAGTATTCTTGATACATATTAACAAAAATAATTGGTAAACTTCTTTTAAAAAAATCAAAATTGACATCAAATATATTTCCTACATTTCTTACAAACTAACTCAACTAAGTAGAAAAGATTATAAAATGAGGATATCTATCTCGATAGATATCCTCAAAATATAATTACTATGGCATCAGTATTTGTTACGTGTTGCAACTCAAAAATATATTCAATCTGTTATGGAAACAAATATTTGTACAATAACAATAACATATTATTATAAATTACTTTCTGGAATTATTCATCTCAGATAATAAATACCTATGCCTTACCACTCAAAAATAATTGAAATGTAAAAAAATAAAAAAACTATTAAATGACAACTCTGTACAATAGAAAACTATTGAAACTATTATTAACTAGACATCATATTAATTGTATTTCTTATATATATATATATATAT
>JAGDQP010059062.1:0-12445 GCA_022664845.1 Lepisma saccharinum | reverse complement strand
CTCGTAAACTGCACAGGTAGAAACATGCAGTTTTCATATTTAACATTACCGTGACTAGAACAAATTGCAGTATAAGTTTCATAATTCAACGACCACGTGGTGTGAAGTTAGCAAACTGGCTTCAGATTCGACATTAGCACACCAAAATACATATACCTGTAAAAACAGAATCTCAATATGTCTCACCGTTTACGATCTATACAAGGTTAAATATTTGACCTTTGACATCGATATTAGCATATACTATTCGTTTCCCTTATACTAGATGTGAAAACAGAATCTCAATATGTTTCACCGTTTACGAGATATACACACCTAAATATTAGCCCTTTGACCTTAGTACTATCTTGTTGACTTGGATCTGGGTAGTATCAAAAGACTCATATTAGGTAGTTTTCACCTACTAGTGACCATTGATTGCTTAGTCAACTGACCCATTACCGTGTTGGTTAGGTATAGAAACTGACTTCAGATTTATGCTATGTTAAATAGGTGTAGGCGTATATACCGTAGCCTCTGTCCTGTGCTAGAAACTGACTTCAGATTTCTTTGCTAGGTTAAATAGCACATATTCATGTGTATTTGGTCTAATTCCTGTATATAGTCTCTAGCCTAGAGGACATACGTATATTCCTGTCTAATATCTGATTTGCTAAATAGGGCTTGGTACCCTTCTATCGTGCGTTGGTATGAGGACTCGACAGTAACCTCTGTAATTTGTGCTATGCTAGGTAGTGTTTTTTCGTACCCGTTGGAGAGCGTCCATGTTATTTTTTGTTAGGTTAGCTGGCCTAAACGGAATATAATCTCTGCTATGTGAACTAAGTCTTCGTACCCTTTCATAGTTTTATGGAATCTCTATGCTATCGTACGTTGGTATGAGGACTAGGATCCCTGCTATGTTAAATAGGTGTGGGCGAAAATACCGTAGCCCCTGTCCTGTGCTAGAAACGTACTTCAAATTTCTGTGCTAGGTTAACTAGCGCATATTGCTGTGTATTTGTGTAATCTCTAGCCTAGAGGGCATATATTCCTGTCTAATCTGTGCTATGTTAAATAAGGCTTCGTAATATTTGTTATCCTGTGTTGTAGGGGCTGGGGCCGTAGCCTCTGTAGTGGTTGAAAAAGAGCTTTCATAGTTTCTTATCCTACTATCGCGCACTGGTGTACTATGTAGGGTTAACTAGCATATATTCCTGTGTATCTATGTAATCTCTGCTATGTTAAATAGTACTAGAAAATGTTCGTAGCGTTTTATGCTATCGTGCAGTTGTATACTATGTTAGGTTAAATAGCATATATTACTGTGTATGTGAATAATCGGTGCTATGTTAAATAGGGCTGGAAAGTGTTTGTAGCCTCTGCTATTGTGCACTGGTGTACTATGTTAGGTTAAATCTCTGCTATGTTAAATACGGGGCGTAGCCTGATGTGGGTTAGCTAGAGTACGTTCTTTAGCAAATTATGTAATGGTCTATGTTCTTCAACAACCACAACAAATACGACACGGCGACTTGTATAGCCCTAGGAAAATAGATTAATTGCTATGGGGTATAGTCTACTATGCCATGTTATATAGGCTAGGTGTGCAATATTCTTTAGCAAATTATGAAATGGCCTATGTTCTTCAGCAATCACGACAAATGCAACACGGCTACTTGTATAGCCCTGGGAAAATAGACTCCCGAGTATAGGGTATATGACCTCCTATGCCAAGTTATGTAGGTTAGGTGTGCTATGTTCTTCAAGGTTTTATAATATGGCTCGTAGTCTTTTATGATCCGAATTAAATTCTGATTACTGAAAATAGTAAGCCTAGTGTCCCCACACTACTCACATCAAAACAATTCTAGTTAAGGTACTGGTATTCTCTCATCTGGAGTATTGCGATGTGATTCTGACCAATCTCAAGGATGAACTAGTCAAGCGATTTATTTTTCCTTCGCAAGTACTCAGACCACCTGACTCCCTCCCATAGACAACTGTCAATGCTCATACTTAGTGAAAGACGCAACTTACACAAATTAACACGTCTCTTCAAAATACTTCGCCTTCAACAACCTTCTTACTTGCACGAACCTTTTAAGGCGCTTAACTCCTACCATGATTTAACACCAGGTCAAGGGAAAGTCAAGTACTCTCGGTCCCTCATCACTCTTCTATTTCCATTTCCAAATGATTCATGGTTTCCACTGTCCAAGCTTGGACTGATCTTCCGTCCAGAACACGACAACTGCAGTCAAATCTCTACGTTTAAGAAGTCGGTTACAGGAAAACTGCTCCAATTAAAATCTTAGACTTTACACACTCGACGATGAAATAAAAACAATAATTTAAAACAAAGACAGAAAGAAAGAATAAGAGTGAATGCAAAGCTCTTTTTAAATATGCGGATAAGTTATCTTTGTATATTATATAGTTATTATTATTAGTAGCTATCATTATCGATATATGTACATGCGTATTATCAGTCATTATTGTAAACAGGCTTGTGTTTTCTATATAATGTTAACATGTAAGTGTATGTGTGTGTGTGTGTGCGTGCGTGCATTGTGTGCCAGTTTATACGTGTTTTATTTTCGCTTTGTGTAGTTATGTGTAATAATTTAGTGTTTATTCTTTTTCGTAATTATTATCCAACTATACCCGTATTTTGTTGGCTGCTTATATAGATTTTGTATGTATGGTTGAGTGGGAGTGGTAGAGAAGGCATTTGTGGACTTAACTCCGCGACGTAAAATAAGTCAAAAAATAAAATAAAATAATACTAAATATTAATTTATAATAGCTGGATATCTGTTGAATAATCAACGCTAATTATCTCCCATACTCAAGTCTACCTATAAATGCATCACATTCCTATTTATCCAACTAGGTTCCCCTGTGTACCTCATTACCACAAAAGGATTCAATTTTTTTCCCAAAGCAAAAAATGGTTTATTCTATGATCAGGAGTAAGTTTTGCAAAGGATTTTCGGTACCATAGCTCTATTTTCTTCAAATATCTAAGCTGTTTGCTTTAAAATACATCCCCTATGAGTTATACTTTCATTTCAGTTGAATGATTACAACAGAGTCTACAAGGTGTCAAATTATGCACAATTTAACATGCCTTTGGTGGAAGAACTTCTTTGGTCATTCGTTATAAGGTTTTCAAATAAAACAAACTAATCTTATGAAGAAGAAGCCTAAAGTTAATCTGCAAAGTATGTTGCTTATATTTTCTACTTGTGTATGTTGAGTGATTGAGATTTATTGTTCGTGTATACCCCTTGGTCCTCTATAAGGGATAATATACAGACTTCACTCGTGTATTGTAAATATTCAAGCTCTATCAGGACGGGCGTAAGACAATCCTATTACAGTCCATTTAATAAATTATATCTCATGTTATTGAAGTTTTACACCTAACCTGTTACAATCCGTGTCTTTTGTTAACCTCACATTTGAGTGGAAGTAATTTAGGAAAAGTTTAATATATTTCACCATTTTCTGATGCAAAATATTGCTTTATTCTCGGATATAACAAGGTCAGTAAGAAAAAGATCGTAAGAAGAAGAGACACCAACCAAATCTTCTTGTCATATTAGAAATCTCGAACTTTGCATCGCGAATTGAATCCAGAATAACTTTCATCTAAATTGATACGGTTTCATTTTAATTTCTACCTTCTGTGTTTCTTCGTGCCCTGACAAACGTAGAAATGCAAAGCAAGCATCGAACGCGCGCACACACAGAGAGAGAGAGAGAGAGAGAGAAGGGAATGACAAAGAAGAGTGCTATATGGTAGCCCCATATTTGTTACATTTCTCTTCCTCACCAAATTCTATTCTTGAATGAAGCAAAAACTTGTAAAAGAAAGTGGTCGAGTGCATTCAGCTTTCTTAAAGTACTAGTGTTTAGTGAAGAAACGCTTCCGTTTTAAAGCATCTAAGGCTTCAACGTTTAAAGTACATGAACAATACTTTATCGTGTACATTTTCACTCTTTGCCTGAATATAAGAGTCCTTACATATGTCTGCGTAGTTCAAATGATAATGTGATTATGTCAGCATTTCAGATTCTGGTCTCCTAGAGGTTACTTTCTAATGATATCCTATATTTTGTAGCGATAAACCAAGGCCCTACGCGGAACACAGATTGCTGTCTGATTTCGAAGTACATGACCTTACAACTCCAACATGTTAACTAACGTCTCCAGAATGACAGCTGAGGTGTATGCCCGCTACGTCTCTTGGAGTAGAGCATATTAACTAACAACTCTTAGAGAGCAGAGTTGTCTGTTTATTTCTGTTCCGATTTAGAAATTGAATTTTGTTTAAGTATTTTAGGCAATTTTGCCTCAGGTCTTATGGATGATTATGGGATGAGGAAAGTGGAAGGAAACAGAAGCACCCCCAGAAAACTTACACACATGGTTTTTGTCCACCATAAAGCAAGTAGGGTATGAGCAGGGATCGAAACGACGATCCCTAACAATAGAGGTGAGCGCGCTACCAATTGAGCCACCGCTGTCTATTTCTGTTACTAAAACGAGACCTTAGAGCTATAGCATGTTAACTGTATTCTCACATAGAGCTAAGGTTTCAATTCGATTCCGTATACAGCTCGAATATATTAACTGTTATCTCACAATAAAGAGATATTCATATATTTTCTGTGTCGAAAAATCGATGCATCATTAAGTTAATTAAAAGCTCTTGAAGAACATAGGTTGCTCTCCGCTTTTCTTTGGAAGGACGAACTTTGTTTGTGTAGAGAAATGATTTTTAGAGAACAGAGGTTTATGTTTCCTTAAGAGAATGCGATTAAATTTTCAGGAAACATATTGTTTTCCTTGTACACGGTTAAAATTTGATAATGTCTGTTTGGTTGATTTTCAAACCAGTTGAAAATGGAAATTTAAGTAATTTCTCTGAATCGCTAAAGGTTTCCCAGCGATGTATACCTAAGAGTTCCCAGCATTTGACATCTTCTAAACCTTGTAACCAAGGTTCTTAAATCGTGGGGTTCATAAATGTTTATTAGGGGCACTCCATCTATAAGAGGCAATCTGCTATGAAGAAAAAAGAGCGAGTGATAAAAGCATCGCAAATTTTTACTCCTCTCCCCGAAGCATTTACCCCTCCATCTCCCCCCACATATGCTTTTAGCTTACTTTTTGATGAAAATGTGCAGCATACAAGTCTACATAAAAAAATCATTCATAGAGCGAGATTTTTCGGACAGATTGTTGTTCACGATAAAACAAATCCCAAATGAAGAAAGCTTTAAACTGCGATATTTGAAGAGACATATAAATTCTAGCCCAAAAATTGGTCCAATAAAAAATGAAGTGAATCCAATTTTTGTAAAATTTTGTGTTCACCAATTCGTGAACTATGAATATTTTTCGTGTCTTGTATCATTTTCGCGTAATTGTCGAGAAACTGTTTTAAATTCATTGTTCCGTTAAGGATTGAAATTTACAACTTCAAAACTAGTGATAACTATGTAATTGTTTGGTCTAGGTGAAAATAGAAATAATTACTCAGAAAAAAATGATTTTTCATTTTCTAATCTTGAAAAAAAATTCTGTACAGGTCACTGTTGTAGACAGAGATGCAAAAAAAAGTTTTGGGAGAACTTTTTAAATTGGCGGCCAGTTCCGAAAACAATCTGAGATGGCCATTGTCCACTATCCATTCTGTATGTCTCCCGATTATTTCCATTAAAGGCATAATTCTTTCAGATTCTGCTGTACTATAACGATTAATAAGAGAAAATATGTGTGTATGCATCAAAGTTAAAACGGATCACAGGGTCAATCGGGTCAATCGAGTCAAGATTAGACCAGAATAGAAGACCACATTATTATTTTTTTTATTAAACGCTTTTACGTTTGAACAGTGATCTTTCAGATAGTTACCGAGACATAAAATTTACTCCCAGAGGACGAATAATTCAACTCCATAAATTTACTAGCGATGGCAATAACATATAGAAATAGGCTCGTATGCACGGAAAGAAAACAATCTACCCACAGGGTCTGGAAATAGCTATAGACTAAGGTAGTCGTTTGGTCTGAGGCGCTAGCCAGTATTTGATGTTCGGATCGCCGGATCACATAGATAGTCTCGTCATTAAGGTCAAGACTGGGTCGACCAGATCACTCCATTGACGATCGGGTTATTCGAGTCAAGTTAAGGAATAGGTCATCGGACAAATCGGATCATGTAATCCCGGCTCACCAAAATTTTGAGCTCCGGTATGCGCAAGACGCTTAATTTCCACTTATGGTAATAAATTATTGTGTACCTAAAATGTGGTTTCTAGACATTACTGTAGACATTTTGTAAGATTTAATAAAGGTCAAATAAGAATAATTGTGTAAAAAATGTTTTTTTTTTTTGCAAAATCCAACTTTAAATAGTTGTTACAAATTACTATTTGTCCCAATATATTGAAGCACCCGTTATTGGACCTTTAAAACTCTAAACGATAGCCAATTAAACCTTTCGCTAGTTGTTCTGGGATATTTTCAAATAGACAATCTTGGATTCTGGGGGAAAAGGGGACATTCCTTCTATTGTCTTTGGTTGGGCCTGTCAAGTAGCATTGGGTGAAGAGAACCTTAGCTCTAGCCTTTAAGTTGTTATTTATGACTATAATTTTGAAATCAGAAAAAACGTGAGAACGATATACACTACTCGGATAATATTACATAAAGGATTATTATAAATAATTGCAATTGTAATTTCAAAAGCAAAGATTGGTTTAATTCTGTGAATGGACTGCTCAAGTAAACAAACTTAAGAAATAAATATCTTTTCTTAGCTTGCAACCTTAATGTACTGTATACATTTTCATACTTAAAAACTATGGATACATTAACAACACACTATTAACTTAACAAGAAAGAAACACAAAATGTTAACTTGAACTTAGGGAACAAAACACTTAAGTTACAAGAGTTATTAAACATAAGCTTAACCATGATACGTTAACTGTTTACAACCAGAAGTTTATTTTCAGAATTCTTAACATTTTGTATAACCTAGATGGTATAGTATGTTATATACTGAGAATAACTTGATAATAGCTAGATATGTGTTAAATAGCCAACGCTCTCTTTCTTCCATACTGTAGGGTACCTACAAATGCATCACTTTCCTAGTTATCCAGCTGGGTTCCCGTGTAAATAATTCCACCCAAAAGCGTTTCAATTCCTTCCCAAAGCAAAACATTGTTTCTTCTATAATCAAGTACCATAGTTCGTTTTCTTCAAGTACTTATTAGGTTTAAAATACACTCCCTATGACGTACACTTCCTGCTTCGTTACCATAAATGATTACAATATATTCTACAGTGAGTCAAAGTAGACCCTACAGAAGAAGAAATCAGATTTATTTAAGAAGTTTTGTGGAAGAACTACTTTGCTCATCTGTAATAAGGTTTTCAACTAAAACAAAGTATTCTTATGGAGAATAAGAATAACATTAATCTGCAGGACATCAGGGTATATATTCTACTGACGTTTGTTGGGTGACCGAGATTTATTGTTCGTATACACCCCAATCTCCTTACGGTTAATTTATGATTCTAGTTGTTGGGTTTAAGTTGTATAATTAATTGGTTAAATCCAATTAGATAGTTGAGAGGGGTATGGATAGGATATGCATTGATTTTTATGATGTATGAGCTTGCGTTATATCTGGAGGGTAAATTGCCGCCTCCCGTAATATCCATTAGAGCCAATATCAATTTTCTCTTACTCGCCGCATAAGGAATATAGTTTCCTGTAATGCGTATTTAATTCCTTGTACCAGCTAATTATCTTTATTTTAAATGAGAGTATTCCTTTTTTTAACAATGTGCAATTAGGTCGAAAGTAAATGATTTACGATATATACATCTAACTCGGAGGTAAACTTCACTATGTCACTTTTCTCAAAGCTCGAGTTCACAGTTTTGTTGATTTGAACAGGTTCTTTCACAATTTTTTAGAAATAATGTTGCGTTATCAATTTAAATTCTTCTACAAAACCAAAATAATATAGTTGTGTATACGTCCAAGAGCGAAAATGTACGAAGGTCGAGGAGACTAAACTTGAATTTGCCCAGAACGGAACATAGTGCAGTCTACCTCCAAGGTACAGGTATATAAAAGAACAATAAAAATACTATAAATTTATCTATAAATTACGTACCTTCTTTGCAATAGGGTGGATTGTACCCACTTTTACAACCTGGAACACATACACCACTAATGCTGTCACAAGAGGAGCCACTGGCGCAGTGACCACAAGTTTCTTTGCAATTAGCTCCAAATTTTCCGTGTACGCACTCTACAAAGCAAGAAAACATACATTATTTTCACTTGTCATTACTGTGACATGTAAAGATTCAAAGATCAAGATATGTTTCTTTGCTGCAAATTAATAAAATAAGATATTTAGTTGCTGGTAATTTAAGATATATCTAATTTCGTCCTAAATTAAAATATTTTACTACAAAAAATATGAATTCTTAAGCTTCTGTCATTTTATGCTTAATTAAGTAAGAATTAAAAGATGTTTGTAATCTTGGAATAGACAGTCATATAATGACTGACATCATTAACCTAATATTGAGCATATGATGATGAATGAAGTTTAAAGTCACGGTGAAAAGAGGTTACTCCATGATTATGATGATGACAATGTTGAAAATTTAACATTCTTCTCTTACTGCGCGAATCATATATAATTATTTATGATTCTTCCAAGAGAAGTAAGTATAGTTTAGGTATTGATAATACTAAGTATAGTGATGTTGGACATAACAAGAAACTAATATGAAATAGTAAAGAATATAAATGTTAGAAGCCGTTCGAACAACTATTAACAAAAAATATAAAATATATTTAGTATTTGGTAAATTAAAATATTCTCAACAGTGATTTTATGAGCATGTCTTCACTTTGGAACCAGAAGGTACTATGTCGATCTGTTGGCAAAGTGGAGTTAACACTGACAATAGCGTTGTTTCCATTTTTAACAACTAACCAACATTACATAGTATGATTTGTTTTTCTATTGCACCTTTTTCAATTAAACAAATATTCAAGATTACATTTTTCTTTCGTAATTATTGGTGCCAAATTTCTCTCAATGATTGTTTCCAATAGGTATTCGAGGAAAGAGTTTCTCTCTTGGGTGAAGCAGAAATCGGTGTTGCCAATTTTTACATATCACATTTGTTCTGGTCTCAATTCGATCTTCTAAGCTCTTCATGCAACTCTACCTGCTATCAATGTGTCCTGCTATAGGTTCTTGTCAAATAAGATTTTTGTATTATAAGTGATTGGCGATTCGTGAATAGGCATTTGTGTCTAAGTCGCAGAAAAAACGCCAAATCAGGACTCACTGCGCGCTATGGAAACACCGTCCTATAAGCGTCTAATTAAAATAATATCTGCAAAAAATAACGTCAGTTTGTGTTACGAATAACAAGCACCGTATGTTGCTATACGTATCACTGATATAATGTCGAGATAGCGAAAGAGAGTGAAAGGGGTTCGAACAAACTTTCGAAGGAAAATATCAAGAAGCTTGATTGGATAGTTTTCGAGCAGACGTCACAGGCTTAATTCTTATTTATGGAGAAAGTGTCGTGTTAAAGTCTCTACCGATGACACTATCCAACACCTACCACGAACAATCACGAATCGCTAATCATTTACAAAACAAAAAGTACTTGGGGAAAATATATGGACTACCATCAAGTAGAAAAGGGAAAGTTGTGTAGAATTTTATCAATTTGTTCTTGATTCTGGATACAAAATATCGATAACCAGAAGATCAGCCATTATACCAGACTTTTCAATTTGGGGGATGTAATGTCAAAATTACGGATAATAATAAAGCTTTCCAAGTTTTGTTTAATATATTGTAAGTGTAAAAATATTTTTGGGGAATATGGTCAAGCATTTGACTGATAACATCCCCATATTCAGGGACTGACAGAATCCCTTCAGCAAACAGTTAGCTCACCCAAGCAATGCAATGGCGGATTCTGGATATTTGTCAGGAATGAGTAGAGGTGGAATAGATAACTCTTATCCCTAATATTTGATGTTTATAGTTAAATGATATTTGTTCGAAAAACAATCGAAGTTTTTCGGGGACTAATTGATGGAATAACGCAGTAAAATTAAATTAGATCTTTTGAGGAGGAGCTCTCGTATGTAACATCCCCGTGTCCCCCTTTTGCATCCACTACTGAGACACTGACATTTAACTAGCATTCTACACTCTAAGGTCACACCAGTTGTCGTAAATAAGGTTTAACAGAACTTATCAACATGTACAGACATAGTTACAGCCCGTACGTAAGCTTTCATTGCTGCAGATTGGGACAACTGGGTCTCAAGCAACTTGATTCACATTCCCGTCCAAAGTAAAATATGAAACTTAAAATAGTTTATTTTGGGTTAATGCAAAACTTAGTAGGCTATTGAATTCGCTAAAACCAAAATTTCATGGTCGAGAAATTTTTAAAATATAATTTTAATTACCAGTACATTACACATCCGGTAGCTACTGATATAGTTAATATTATTGTTCAATCGAAAGGGGAAAGTTTCGAAAAAAGAGGGTAATTGGACATTTTATGGTTCACTAGTAATAAGATACAAATTTCATCAGGCTACATAGATTTACACACGTGAAAATTAATATAATAGGAAAGGAACACCGGTGTCCTGTCGCCAATACATTAAGAAATAGAAATAGCTTTAAGGTTTCTTGAATAACAATGATTTAGAAAAATGCGTTATTGTTATCGGTATCAATAATGATATCGATATCGTTATGGTCTTAGTTCACTTGCGTTATCGTCTTCCAATCTACTGTTAAATTACATGAACTGTAATGTCTTTTAAATAAGGAATTAAATAAAAATTACCCTTATCTGACAGTCGTCGGAAAATATGCAAAACAAATTGTCGCTTAAAAGCACACGACTAGAGGAAAAACGCTGTTCTGCTTCTCTAGACGATAGTTCACATCTTACTGAGGTTAATAGATCCATTGATTATTGGGTGAGCACGCTTTTTTGTTGACTTACTCTGTACTCTATAAAAAATACAATCGAAGTAGATTTGCTTGTTATTCTTCTTTTGTTCCTTCAGAGAGGTTCGGATAAGTCAGGTGTCAGGCCTTGCTTCATCAAAAATGTGATAAACCCACACTATTGAGTCGTACAACGAAATTTGTAGAAAGAGCACACATAGCGTCCAAACAAGACAACTTACTTGTTTTCATCACGGCATTCACTTATTTGAAAAATTATATGAAAAGAGGAATGAAAAATGTTTTTTCCCGCTATATTTTTCCGGGTGACTGTACCAGTAGTAAGGTGTTGTGTTTTCGAGGAAACCGGTGGAAACCCTAGCTCTCTCTCACTAATGTTAATCAGTAATACACTTTACTCAAACAAACGTTGTATTCTCTAAGACAAGTGGACAGATATCTCAGCAATCCTCTTGCACACGAGAACAAATATGTTAGAGCTATAAACTTCCGTTTACCGGAAACAATAACATCCAAATTTCTGATTTTTTGAGATCTCTGTAGGGCTCTGGTTTTCGTTTCAGAAAATAGCAAAACGAGCAGAAATATCAGTCCTCTGCAAGATGAAAAAAAATACGTTTCTACACCGTAAAATTTCTTGAAAAATGAAACCTTAGACACTCTGTATATATTGTATGTCAGGGCTGTAAGATCTCTTAAAAAGCGCAGCCTTAGGGCCATAAATAATTCTCTTCTTGGTGACGAATTGTGCCGTGCTAGAATTTTCCAAAGAGAATCAGACACTAAGCTCTCTTTTGTAAAACCTGTTTAAAGCTTTGGTTTTTCGATACAAAAGAAAGGATTAACAATGCTAGACTCTCTAGGGAATAAGAAATCGACAGATTCTTAAATGCTGAGACACTCATATTGGCATTCAAACCACACAAATATAGGAAACTTACAACGTACTTTTCGCATTTCAAACGTTTTTTTTATAAGACTTCGTATACATATTTGTACCCCGATGTTGATAATGTATGCAAAGTAATTCGACCATGTCAGGCCTCGTTTGTCCGCTAGAGGGGCTAATTTTGTAGCAAGTGGGAGACAGCCGCTGCAATGGTTCCCGCAGTTTCAGTTTGAACATTCATTTATTACTCAAAATATTTACATAAACATACCTGACAGTGCACACAAAAAGTGGATAGCCACTCCAGCATTTAACAAATAGTTTGGAATATATAGAACAGTATTTGTCTTCACAAATATAAGTAAAGATGTTCTACAAAATGAGTAAAACAGATAGGATACCCACAATTGGCACACAGAGAAAGGGATATCAGGCAACCATCAAAATACGAGCCAAAAATTATACTATTCTAAACAAAACTGAATTTCCGGGTTGCGTCCT